>JASAMZ010001465.1:0-112184 GCA_030248115.1 Linhomoeus sp. GSCO2_2 | reverse complement strand
GCACTGACAACTCTTCACACAGCAGCAACAAGAAGCATCAGCGCAAAAGGCGCACCAGCATGCTGGGCTCCATGACCAGGCCGAACTGCTGCAGGAATGGGTCGCGAATGGCTCCGTCCGGGCCTCTGACGACGCCAGCCTCATTGGTCAGGCCGATGATGTCGCGATTGCGCACGTCCGGCCTCGTCGCCGCCGACTTGATCATCGCCGCCACCTGACACCATTGAGATATGTACTTCCCCCTCAACAAGCAACCTGGCTGCCAAAGTATGTACGATCACTATGTAAACAAAGCTGTTCAGACTCTATGGTACAGACACACTATGCTGTCTCCAATCACTCGCATCTGATGTCGATACATGCATGACGATCTAGGAGTAGCAGCCGCAAACTGCAATGCAATCTTCCATTCCAGTGACCGTTGGCAAACACTGCAAACCTGGTCGTCTTGCAGCTTTCCCGGCTGTCTCTGGGGAGCGATCAGAGTGAGGCTGAGGGGGTGGAAGTACTCTGGCTTAGAGTTGGGGTTGGCCGAGCCCGTCTTGACCACGGGAAGCCAGGTGTGCTCGCAGGCGATCTCCCTTCCAACGTGCTTCGTGTAGACGAGGAAGTCGGTCAGGTGGGCCTGTCGGTAGAAGAGGACGCCCGTGCCGAACATGTTGATCTGCTCCTGCGAGAAGTGATCCTGGAGGATGCGCGTCTCGCGCAGCGTCAACTCAGGCGGCCCGAAGGTCTCCCAGACGGGCGAGTGCCTGAAGAAGCGACAGACAATTAATTTAGAAGACTAAGTGTGGGATGTTTCCATACGTAGGTGCAATTGGTCGTCAGCCTTTTGGAAGCGAGGGGTCAGCCGGTCAGCTGTGTTTGACGGAGAGGGGATGAATCGGCGGCAAATCGGGTTTGAAAGACGACACGCATGAAACGTGCCACCGACGCTTCACTCACAGGTGGGCCCGAGCGTCCTCCTGCTTGGGGAAGGGCGGCGAGTACTTCCGCCCCGAGCTCTCCTCGGGGGTCTCGGCCGACTTCTTGCCCTTTCGAGGCGAGGGAGCACCGTTGCCGCCGTGCCCATTCCCGTTCCCGTTGTCGCCGCCGTCGGCCTTGCCGTTGCCTCCGTTCTTCCCATTCTTGCCGTTGTCCTTGCCCCCTTCGGCGGCGGCGGCGGCAGGCGAAGGCGCCACCGCCCCTCTGGTACCCCTTCTGCCGGCTCTGCCCGGAGTGGCGCCGGCCGGAGTGGAAGGCTTGGCCGCTTCCGCCTTCTCGCCCCGGATCACCTTCAGCGCCTTCTCTTGCCACTGCGGCTTCTGCAACGTGCGGTTTGCGTGTATGCATGCAGATACCGCAACGCGGCGATTAGCGCCCACGCGAAGCGTCGAAATGTCACGCGACCGTTTCAACCGAGAACTGAAACCAGTCGTTGGGTTTGAAAACGGTCAAGTTTGCTTCGCTTTCGTGTCTATAACACACTCCACCACATTCACCCCACACGCAACAGCGTGGCAAGACAAGATTGACGCCCACCTCCTTGGGGTATTGGTGGTTCATCTGCGCGAGGATATTCTCTGCCTCGGCGAGCGCCTGGCGGACCTTCGGCTCGTCATCCCGCTTCAACTTGCCCTCGTAAAGCAGCCGGTTGCACCAGGCCCGGACTTTAGTCGCCGTCACGAAAAAGCCCGGCTTGTCCTGGTAGATGGTCTTGTGGTAGTGGTCCACCTCACTGAAGGCGCACAGAGGCATGTGTGGTCGACCTACAGTAGTTACTTGACTCAGCGGTCGTCACTCACAAGTGGGTGGCCGGGTCCGTGGGCGTCTGCTTGGCGCGTTGGAGGTTGCGCAACTGGTTAGCGTCCACAGGCTTCCCGTTGCCCACGCGGTAGTCGATGGCGTTGCGCAGCTTGCGCAGCTCGTCCGGGGTCCGACGTTTCCAGAAGCTGGAATAACGTGCTACATGAAACCCATTCGACGGTCGATCAACAGATACAGTACCATCTACACATACTACCTACGCTCAACAAAGCAGTGGCCATGCGTCAGACAATGACACGACAAATGGTGGCAGTCTCACTCACCAGAAGTCCTTGACCGTGAGGTCGAAGTCCATCTGGCGCATGGTGACCTCCCTCAGGTAAGGGTCGTAGGCGACGCGACACTTGACGCCGCTGATGATCTCGTTGAATTGGGCGCGCGGCTTCGCGTCTCGCGCCACCGTCTCCATCATGGGGCGGAAGTCGCGCGAGTCCCAGCGCAGCTCGGGCAGACGCGTCGATCCCAAGACGCCCTTCATGACTTCGCCCAGGTAGACGTCCAGCACCAGACTGTTCTTCAGGAAGGCCGAGTTGGCCACTGGAATCGAGAGACGGCAGAGTGATATGTAGGATCGCAAACTTCTCCCCGGCGGTGGTATACGGTACTAAATTTGTATCAAGCCGAAATTTAGCAATATTAGCACTTTTGGTCAATTTTCCAAAAACTGTCGTACTTGTACTCTTTGGCAACCCCCTCCAGGGGGTCTCTCAGTCAGATCATCCCAACCCCCCCCCCCCCTCCCCAGCCTCTGGCCGGTTGGCGCTCACACGTATACGCACTACACCACTCACCACTAGAACTTACCGTAACCACTCAGCTCCAATGCTCTTACTATACAGTAGTACCTACAGGTTTGCTAACTAACATCACCACGAAGATGCCCAAGAACAGAGCGAAAAGGCTTAGCGCACCGTCGGCGTTCATGAGGAAGGCGATCTTCTTGTCTTCGCTGTAGCCGGCGCGCGGGGCGAGGTAGAGGCCCTTCCAGTGCTGCGCCCCATAGCCCAGAGGGGTGGTGCCTCTCGCCTCGCCCTGGGCGATGGGGAAGAGCGCGTTCTGGCCGCCCGGCAGGTATTGGTCCGCCCGTCTGAAGCCAAGGAACGCGGTAGGTAGCACCATAGGAACTATGTACACACTTAGGAACTATGTACACAATACACTTCACAATACACTTCGCCTTGCGCCTCGACTACTAATCAAAAGTCCACCCACGGTGTCATGGTGCGTCCCTGCTTGAAGATGAGACTGATCAACTGGTTGATGGGGACGTTGACGGTCAGGGAGCCGGCCCTCATCTTCCGCGCGATCATTGCGTGCTTCGGCTCGTATTCTTGGCCCGTCGACAACCTCAACCGGATTCATAGCTCACTCCCTTATGATGGCGACCGACTCTTCTAGACTGCATCCATAGCCACCATGCACTTCAATTCTTAACGACTTCAGTACAGTAATGCACTGCAAATCGATGGATATACAGGGTGGCCCAAAAAAAGTGAGACCCCTAACTTTGCGACCACCGTTCTCACACGTGACAGCGCATATCAATCCCCAATTTGGACAGGATATACCACAGGGAGTTTTTGGTGAAGTGCGAAAATTTCAGACCACTTCGTACACCAAAGCGAAGATGGCGTCGTTTTGCGCAATGTCATGACGAAAATGGCGTGCAGCGGCTTTTCACTGCAGGAGATCGTGCTGGAGCTGAAGAGGGCCGAGGAGCAGCTCCAGCACGATCTCCTGCAGTGAAAGCCGCTGCACGCCATTTTCGACATGACGTTACGGAAAACGATGCCATCTTCGCTCTGGTGTACGACGTGGTCTGAAATTTTGGCACTTCATCAAATACACCCTGTAGTATGTCCTGTCCAAATTGGGGATTGATATGCGCCGTCACGCGTGAGAATGGTGGTCGCAAAGCTAGGGGTTTCACTTTTTTTTGGGCCACCCTGTAGAGTAACTTTGGCTTCTGTTGTACGTCCAGCTCTCCACCATTGTCTGCAAATTCGAGGCTCATCCTTCCGTAACTCACTTGGGCGCGTAGATCTCGGGCGAGAGGGGTATGGGCTCGACGAACGAGAGCATCACCATGAAGCCGTCTTCGCGCTCCCAGCGGGTGAACTTGCCCATCGCCTCGCCCGACGGCTTCCAGTGCCACCAGACCTGTGGACACGAATCGATTACCTCCGGTACAATAGATCTGGGGGACGATTCTCCACATCGGACGTCTAGCTACAACTCGGTCGAAGTACATTCAGGCTTGCAACGGCTATTCACAGCAGCAATCATGCACGATCCTCGCCCACTCTACCACCGGAAGCTACCGTATCCCTCCCTCCCCACCCATTCGCCCTTCTCGATGGCGGCCCTCTGTCTTCCTCCTCCCCCTCTGCGCCTGGGCGTCCACTTCTTGGTGGAGTAGACGACGTTGACGCCGTCGCTGGCGATCTGGAAGAAGGAGGAGGGCGCCTGACGCTGGTTCTCGGGCACACCGCTGCGCGTGTCCAGGAAGGGCACCTGAAAAGACGACACGTAGAAGCGAGCTGTTCCGGACAAGAAGTTCGCGCATGACTCGTGTCCAGAATTACCGACAGCGCCCACCCCACAAAACCACTACTGAGTGCACCCCTGTGACCCTCCAGCTTTGGCACAGTGCGAGTGCAGGGAAAAGGCACAGCAGGCCAGGCCTGAGAAGGGGGAGAAGTATACGGGGGGGGGGGGGGGGGGGGGGGGTTCATCCCACCTACAGTGCGCACTTCAGAGCGTGTGGAGTCAGTCACCGGAGGCCAGAGATTCATGTTGTGGTGCACTGAGTCACATTCAGAGTTGTCCAAAACGAACGCTTGTACATTTGTGCAAACATCTAGGTACACCGCATATCAGAAACAGCATATGTACTATCGTATAGGCTAGCCCAAGGCATGACAGGCAAACATCGCTCACTTCGAAACTGCCGATTCCTTGGGCGCGGAGACTTTCGGGGGAGACGGCACCTCCGGCCGAGCTCAGGATCACCGAGTTGCAGAAATATCTCCACACCAGCGCGCTTTTGCCTCTGAACACCAATTCCCGTATGCAAGCCTACCATAGCCTAGCCCAGCTAGCAGTAAACGTTGAGGAGGAAGATATACTGCAGGTACACAGAACTGCACGGACGAACGAAGTATGGATACGTGGGTGGAGAGAACGCTAGAATGGAAGGGAGCAAATGATGCAGTATTGGGGGTACTACCTGTTCGGCACGCGGACTCCCCAGTTGAGGGCGCGCTCTCGCTGCTCCGCCGGCTGCTCGCCCGTGGACCCGGCGCCCTCAGAGGGCTTGTCGCCGCGCGACAGCAACAGCGTGGGAAGGTCCTGCGGCTTGCAGCGCACTGAACAGCGGCTCGTCGACGCCTTCACTCTTCAATCCAAAGATCAATCGCAACGAAAATCAAGCACCCTTGTTCAGTCTTTGCCAACCTTCAAGAACGCGCTTCTTGTTGCTCATTCCCTTCAGATCACTGTCTAACCCCCCCCCCCCCCCCTCCCTCACAACCAATCGCGCCTTGATACAGTAAGGGTGACACCCACCGATGGTGAGTCGGTAGCGGAAGAGCTCCATTCCCTGGTAGGGCAGGCCCGTCTTCTTGCTCGGCTTGTAGCCAGTCAGCGGCTTGGGATCCTCGAAGGTGATGGGGAAGTAGTTGGTGCGCACCTCCGACCTTCGGGCGGTTGGGTCGTCCTTGGGCTCCACCGTCTCGGCCACGGGACCTTTGCGCAGCACGGGGCGGATCTGCAAAACAAAACGGATGATTTGTGCGAAGTGAGCATAAGTAACACCCCACTAGGTGGCCAAAATACACAAAAAGCGGCTTTGCCCACCACGCACCAAAGGGGCTAAGGGCGGTTACGGTATACATGCGTCGACGTTTTATCTACTCACCGCCATGGGGTGCAGTCGCGAAGTCTTCGACAGGCTGCCGTAGTCGTTGTTCCAGTTCTTGGGGGCTGAAGTCGGAGAAAGGCAGTTCTACAATGTCGACGACTCGTCGATGGAAGCCGACGAAAGTCAGACTCACGGTTCTTGAGTTGAGCGCGGCGGACCGCCTCGATCATGGGCTGGACGCCTTGCCCCGGCTCGGCCTGGATCTCGGCCATGACTTCCGCCTGCGCCTCCTGATGGCGGGCGCGCTCCTCTTCGGCCGACTCCGCGCGCTCCACACCCGCCGGCAGCTGCTGCAGGTCCCTCGGGATGTAGACCTCGAGCATGGGGGAACGGGGACTCTCCTCCTTCTCTTCCTCTGAAGGAGTCGACATTGACAAACGACTAGAACGAGCGAGAACCGGTTAAGGAATAACTCGGTCTCTTCATAGCGGCGCATACCATCAAATTATGTTATCAGCACTTTCATTTCACACCAGACCAACAAAGTGGAATTTACAGACTTCTCCAATTCCAATAACGCTATTCGAGTCTTCTTAGCACTCTGAATTTCGCTCGCTTTCAAAACTGAGCAAGACCGGCGTTGTTAGCACTTTTAGCTATTTGTAGCCACTGGAGTTTTAGACTAGCCTTTCCCATTGTAACCACACGACCAGTATTTACTACTAGGCAAAGACGAGACGCCCACTCTGGCTCCGCTCGGTGACTGCTCGACCGGCGCTCTCGTCCTTGCTGTCGGTCGTCTTCTTCTTCTCCGCCTGCGACTGCTGGTCTGGCTCGCTCGTCGAGGTCTGCGAGCTCTCCTTCTTGTCGTCGGAGGCGGCCTCGCCCCTCTGGTCCGACCCTGGCGATCCTTCTTCCAGACCTTCCTCTCCTCCGGCCACTTCACCGCCGACGGCCAAGCCTTCCATCTGCTCGGTCACTCCTTCGGCCGCGGTCGCTGAAGAACCGACTGGATTGTGACGTACTCTCACCCACTGCCGGCCGGTAATCAAAAATCTTGTTTTACTACACATAGCGTAGCAAAGCCTGCGAAACTCAATGCTGTGGTTTTGTTTCCCCTTCAACCTCAACAACAGGAACGTAAGACCGACGGTCGTTATCACTCTGAGAAATGTTTCCAAATTCGAACCCTCTTCCTTAGTCGTCGCCGACTTCTCGTCTTTCGGCTTGCCGCTCCGCTTCTTCTCGCCTTCTCCACCACCTCTCCCCGTCGGGCCTCCCGATTCGCTCATACTTGTCGAGCTTTCTTCGTTGACTCGCAGCGATTATTACTCCGACTAATTTCTCGAATTGCGAAACAATCTCCCCAACTTATAGAAACAGTCCGAAATTCAACAGTGATAAATGGAAAGTGGCCCACTGATCAGCAAATGAAACGAGCAAGGATGACGCCACGTGGCGTCTCACTCAAACTTGTAGATACCCCGCTGCCAATTGGCGTCAACCAATCAGCGTACGTGAAACTATGTTTCACGCTCTGTGATTGGCCAACGGGCCAATATTGTCATGCGCAGAGGCCTTTGGCGCGAATTTGAAACTTCAGCAATATAGTGTCCCAATAGCTTCGACGGCCCAGGCATACCGTAAATACTCCAATAAGCCCCCCTCCTGGCCTTCGCCTTCAAGAGCGTGGTGTTGAAGTTGGAGGTGGGGAGGGGGGCTTATCAGAGTATTTACGGTTACCTTGTGTATAGAACTAACCGTAAATACTCCAACAAGCCCCCCTCCTGACCTTCGCCTTCAAGAGCGTGGTGTTGAAGTTGGAGGTGGGGAGGGGGGCTTATCAGAGTATTTACGGTAGATGGCATTCGTCCAAGGAGCCTGCCTCTGTCTACAAACTAAGGCATTATTAGATTGGTTTGTAATAAATGACAGCCGAATAAATGTCATTCTAGGAAAGTCCCCCCCCCCCCTAGTGGGGGGTAAGGACAGGTGAATTTGTTCGGGCTGAAGTTGAACAGGCTGTGTATCTCAGATGACTTCTCAGCCTCTAAGCTACACGAACAAATTCAGCGTGCTCTGCTCACACGCACGACGGTTCTCACATATGTAGACGCAACGCGCAGGCGGGTACGCGCCTCACTCACCTGCACTGACGAAACGCGAGTAAGTGTCTACCACTGCAGCACTCGAACAACGTAACGGATGCAGTAAGCGCAGCGCAACATGTGCAAGTGCAACGACCCACCCCCCTCCCCTCACCCACCCACATTCCTACATCAACAGGCGCCGTGCGTCCGTGCACCCACTAACCCACGCGCATGTTGTTGTTGTTGTTTTTGGGGGCGCCGCGAGGAGGCTATTTGTCATTTGCAGCCCATTTCGCATACCCTTAGTAACACAACCGATGCTGTAAGGAGATAGTAACGTCCAGAGGCACAGATGAACCTGAGGACGTCCCAGAGGGACAGCTCCCTGATCTCCTGGGGGACAGCGGGAGCCACCCCCCAGGTACGAATGCGAAGGGCCAGAAGCGCATCACATTCCACTAGAAAGTGAGTGGCAGACTCGTCCGCCAACCCACAGAACTCCAACAGCTGCCCGAAGAGTATGCCTAGATAGACGCATCAACCTGGCAACGGTGGATCTATTAGGCCAACAGATGAAGGCCCTAGCTTGTTCGCAGTCAGCTCTAGCGTGCCATTCTGCCTTATGCTTGCCCACCAACCACTTAGTGAGCTGTAACTGAACTGTGCACTTGGGTACACCAACAATAGGCTCCCTTCCAGGGAGGGGAGCCAAACAGCCAGCTTTAGCCAGCTGGTCTGCCTTCTCATTGCCAGGCACACCCCTGTGACCTGGCACCCAGTCAAGACTGAGCCGATTCTGAGCACCCACTCGGTTGAGCGCTTCTCTGCACTCTGCCACCAGGCAGGACTCCACTCTGAAAGAAACCAGTGCCGCCAAGGCGGAGCGACTGTCTGTGAAAATGGTAAAGGACCATCCGACGACTTCACGGTCTAAAATGTAGAGTGCGCATTGCAAGATGGCATACACCTCCGCTTGAAAGACCGTTGCAAACTTACCCAGTGGGAAAGACATCTCCACATCCCACGTTGGGATGTAGACGCCCGCGCCAGTCGTTGTGGACAGACGCGAGCCATCCGTGAAGCATGGGACGCCCATCGACCTCGAAGGCCTGGCCGCCAGGACCCTCCTCCACTCCTCTCGACTGCGCACCTGAGTCTCAAAGTGGCATTTGAACTCAAACTGACGTGAACGACAGTCAGCCCTTAGTTTGGCACACGGCACATAGGCTTCCAGCTGAGATTTCAGGCGCGAATGGGGCCCCCTCCCCAGCGCGCCCGCCTCCCAGCTACCTGACTGGGTCAGTCTATAGCAGGTAGCGAGCGCCTCTCTCCTGACCAGCAGATACAGTGGAGGCAGCCCCAGGAGCACCTCCATTGCAGCTGTTGGTGTGGATCGAAGCGCCCCCGTGATGCAGAGGCAAGCCAGGCGCTGTATCTTGGACAGATCGCGCCTAGCCACCACCAACTCTGTTCTAGGCCACCAGACCACGCTGGCGTAGCTCACCATGGGACGTATGATGGCCGTGTAGACCCACCGTACCACACGTGGCAGCAGACCCCAACGACCACCAACGGCTCTCTTCAGCTGCCAGAAAGCGCGAACGGCCTTCTCACATTTAGCTTTGATGTGGTAGCGCCAAGTCAGACGACTGTCCAGTACCACACCCAGGAACTTCACCTGACCAGACATCTCCAGCTGTCTGCCATCCAGCGTAGGCGCCTTGAAGTCAGCGATGTCCTTCCTGCGAGTGAAGAGGACCAGCACGATCTTCCCAGGGTTGACCGAGAGGCCCATCTCTCTGCACCATCTCTGAACTCGGTTCTATACAACTTGGCAGTTGCCGAGATACCCTTCATGTCAGAGCAGAAGCTCCTCCAAGAGTCGTTCTTCGCCTTGCGGACAGCCCGCTTGAACTCCCTGATGGCCTCCTTGTAGACGTGCCAGTCCACGAAGGCCCCACCCAAGAGGGCTGCCATATGGCCAACCATACGATTGGGAAAGTCGTGTGCTGCTGCAACACCACCCTCTGCAACGACGACCTCGACCCGAAGGGTGCCTACTGGAATCTCACGACGACGTCAACGACCACGACAACGACGACCACCACAACAAACGCCACTACCACATACACAAGCTCTAGCACGACCACTACTACCAACATTACCAACACCACAGCTGCCGTCACAACTACAACGGTGACGACCACTACGGTGACAACGACAACGGCCGTGATTCCAACAATAGCAGAGGCGTCGACCAAAAGTTCAGCTCCAACGACCGAGTGTTCAACGGCCACAACGGCGGCATCGACTAGCAGCAAAGAAGACTCGCTTCCTACTATTCCGTATTCGGTCGAGCAGACGGCAACTAGTACGAACGCCACAAGAACGAGGCCGACGGACAGTGGCCGCTGCCAGCTGTGCCTGTTGCTCTACGCGCTACCTGCTCTTCTCTTGCTGATCGCTGTCGGCCTCTACGTTTGCCTCATCGTCCAGTTCCGGCGACGGCGCCGTCGAGTGATCGAGAGAATCGAGCGTACTCGCAAGGAGCTGGACGCAGCCGACGCCTGGTGGGATGAGGAGCTGAAGAAGGATCCCGACCCTACGCGAAAAGAGGGCAAGTCGAAGAGCGCCAAAGGGAAAGGGAAGGAGGAGGAGGAAGAAGAGGAGGACGACGACCGATTCCTCTTCCACCGCTACCGCTCGGAACTGGCCGAGTTCCGCAACGCCGAGGCGCTGTCGGGAGAAGACTGGCGTCGACACCGTCGCCCAAAGAGGGACAACGTCCGTCAGCGCGTTCTGCGCCACGCCAAGGGGAAGAGTGCCAGGGAGAAGCCGGGCGAAGACTGCCCCTACTTCTTGGCCGCCCACCACCCTTACAAGATGAAGAAGACGACGACGGACGCCGACGGAGAAGGCCAGAAGAAGGACAGCGTCTCGGACTCGCAGAAGAAGGAGGTGTAGAGGGGAAGTGAGAGAGAGGCATGCAGTGATCCAGTGATATTCGTTTCTGGTTTCTCGTGATTCTCGGACTCCTCTCGCACTCGGTGCACAAGACGCCTTCGATGCTTTTGCTTTTCTCGCTCGAAACTTGTTGATGTCAAGTGCTCAGCGCACGATGTACCACATACACGTCTAAACGCGGTGTCAACTCGACAGCGCGCACCCACTACGCTGGACTTGTATGTGTTCCCGTGACGTCTGGAGGTCGATTACTGCAGTGGACATGATGAGATGCAATGGACGATCCGTATCTCTAGTTCCACAAACTGAAACCGTCTCCTCAATTTACCCTATCTTTGTGTGTACCCACAAAACACCAATTCAAATGTTTGAACTTGAATAATCTAAAGCTCATTCAAACGTTCGAATTCAAATGTTTTAACTTGAATAATCAGAAGCTCATTCAAACATTCGAATTTGAATTTAAGGTTCATATTATTCAAACTACTTACTATGGTTAACTAGTGCAAACTGGAATGTCGCTCGCGCATTGAAAATTCCATTTCAGGAAAGTTCCCCCCTGTTGGGGGGTAAGGACAGGTGAATTTGTTCGCCCTAAAGAAGACTGATGATGAACAGGCTGTGTATCTCAGATGACTTCGGGCCCTCTACTACACGAACAAATTCAGCGTGCTCTGTTCACGCGCACGGCGCTTATCACGTGCGCACAACGTACATGCGGAGTACGCTATCCTTATTACTAAGGCGCCTAACTCTGTCCGTGTGTTTGTTTGTTTGTTTGTGGATCTGTGAACGCCATATCTCTAGACACAGTTGTCGGTTCGCGATGATCTATGGCTTAAACTGACCGTCATAGCCTGTAGTTTTGCATGAAGGTTTGTGGACTTTGGTCGATGTCTAAATTCCAAAATATTTCGAAAATATCGACTGCGCCAGTACATTCTGAGCACAGAAGGCACCACACGCTGTGACTGATGTTTGATTTCGCGTGACTGACGTTGGATTTCGCGCCCTTAGCACTTTAGAGCGTCACCATTCGCTATGGAGTTGTCGCTGTGAGACTCCAAAGTGTATTCGCAGGCACTGCATGCACTGGCAGGGACACAGCATCAAACTATTCTGGTCTGGATCTACGTAAAACAACTTTAGATCTATCTGAAATGTCCTGCGGGCTAAACTCAACTGTCTACAGGCTAAACCCAAGTGTCTATTGTGTATTTACAGGCACGGGAGCTGGTGTGAGCCTAAATGTTGGCACTGGCAGCAGCACAGGGTCGAATGACTTGAGATCTATCTGAAATGTCCTATGGACTAAACCCAAATGTTTATAGGCTAAAGCCAAGCGTCTACTGCATATTTGAGGGCACTGGAGCTGGTGCGAGCCTAAACGTAGGCAGTGGCAGGGGCGCGGGGTCGAATGACTTGAGATCTTTCTGAACTGTCCTACGGGCTAAACCCAATTGTCTATGGGCTAAAGCCAAGTGTCTATTGTGTATTTACAGACATGGGAGCTGGTGCAGTAGTGAATGTAGGCACTGGCAGGGGCACATTGTCAAATGACTTGACAGCTATCTCAAATGTCCTACAGGCTGATTACCCATGGGTATTGACCATAGAGATTCTCCTACGGGCTAAAGGCTCTAGTCTACCACTATCAAAACGTGTGTGCTTCAGTGCCTGCCACCGCATCTCACACAACACAATGTCTGCACTCAGCGCAACGCGAGGGTGGCGGACCCCATGCTCTAACCCCCACTTTGACCGCTCAACCATGCACGCAAGCAGAGGGCTTCACATGCTAACAGAGCCTCTGGAGTGGTATTAACGTTGGTAAATGCACATTCTGCACTAATGCTGGGTAAGTGCTTTGCAGTACACACACAAACGACAAACAAAGAGACCCATAATTTGGTGAGAGTTGGGCACCCAGAGCACGCTGAATTTGTTCGTGTAGTAGAGGGCCCGAAGTCATCTGAGATACACAGCCTGTTCATCATCAGTCTTCTTTAGGGCGAACAAATTCACCTCTCCTTACCCCCCAACAGGGGGGAACTTTCCTGAAATACACACCCTGTCCATGTCCACAGAGTGGACACCGTGGGGGGGGGGGGGGAGTGGGGGCGCAGAGCAGGTTCGTTGAGAGGCGACATAGACAGGTCTGCTTTGAAAGGATTGCTGTTGTAGGTGTGGGGACACAGACAGGTCTGGCCACAGGAGGTTGGATGCACAGACAGGTCTGGCCACAGGAGGTTTGATGCATGGACAGGTCTGGCCACGGGGTTGCGGCACCGACACGTGTGGAAAGTTTGACGTCGACTACGAATTTCAGGTAAAATCCGGTAAACGAAACCTAAATCGCAAAACTAACACCAGATTCGTGTTCTGCGTCTTCGGAAACCCCGGAAACAACTGTCAACTCAAATTTGAAAACTCGGTCCCAGCCCAGTACCGAAAATTTGGATGGTCGTGCGCCGAAATCAGGCAAAGGGGAGCTCGAATCCAGAAACAAACACTGGATTCGTGTTCTGCGTCCTCGAAAACCCCAGAGACAACTGTAAACTCGATTTTCAGAATTTGACTCCAGGACCAAAAATTTGACCGACCGGGCGCTGAAATCGGCAAATGGCACCTCGAATCCCGAAACAAACACCGGATTTGTGTTCAGCGTCGTCGAAACCCCCAGAAACAACTGTAAACTCAATTTTGAAAATTTCGGCCCGGGACCCAAAAATTCGTGCGGTACCTTTGTCACCGCATATCTTTCTACTGGGGCGACATAGACAGCTAAAATTTTGCATGGTAATTCGCCTTATGGTAGGCTTGACCGGATCAGTTCGATTGGCGCCCTAGCTTGCACCAGTAGAGCTCGGCCGTCTTGAGGCAGGCCCCGGATCCGTACTCGGCCGGACTTTTGTCACCGCGTAACTTTTTACTGGGATGACTTAGAAAGATGAAATGTTTTACACATTTATTCACCCTATGGTGGTCTAGACCGGATCACTTCGATTGGCGCTCCAGCCTGCACCAGTAGAGCTCGGCCGTCTTGGGCCGAGCCCCGGATCCGGACTCGAAGCGACTTTTGCCACCGCATAACTTTTTAGTGAGACGACTTAGAAAGATGAAATGTTTTACACTTTAGTTCGCCCTTTAGTGCTCTTTGGTAGATTACATCGACTGGCACCCCAGCGTGCACCACCAGAGCTCGGCCGTCTTGGAGTCGGGACTTTGCCAAAATTTCGGCCAATTTTTTGATCGCGCCCAACGGCCGCACCACTTAACCGATCCCGTTGATTTTTTAACATAAAAAATCCGATTAGTAGGCGGTTGTAACGAGCCATCAACCGCTCTCCTATCTACTACCGTTCCCGAGAACGAGGCCGAAAACCTTGCGATGTGATGAAGATTGATGAATTTTTCGACAGTTTTCATTTAATATCTCGGGAACCACTCAACCGATTCGGCTGAAATTTTAGCACAATACTTCTTGTTACTATGAACAACTATGCTGAAAATTTCAGCCCGATCGGTTAAGTCTACCTATATGACGTAGTACTAACCCCTAGTGCCCGGGGGCGCACTGGCCTCCGGCCGAACAAATTGGGTTGAGCGCTGACGCGCTCAACCCGATTCTAACCATTATATTATAATCGGTGTTTTCTTATGCATTTAATCCATAATTTGAAAAATTTGCGTTAAATTATATCTTCAAAGTATTATAGAAGAAAGAAGTAGCAAAAGAAGAACCAGAACAGAAGATGCGGACGCCGTCAGTGTTCCTCGTCACCGTCACCGTCGTCGTCGTCGTCGTCAGCGTCGCTTCAGTGGCTGCCGTCGTCGGCGTGGCGCTGCCCCAGCAGACAAGCGACCAGAAGCAAGAAGCGATGACGCTCCCTCGACCAGAAGAAGACAGGCAGCCGATCGTGGAAAAACTCCCCCCGCAGAAGCAGCAGCCGAGACGGCCGGCGGAGGAACGGCGTCAGCGGTCGACGAAGACGAAGAGAAAGGCGAAGACGAAGAGAGAAGAGGAGGAAGAGAGGCAGAAGCCGCCAGACGAAGAAGCAGTAGAAGAGAAGCGGAAGAACAAGTCACGCGGCCAGCTGCTTCCCCATCGAGCGCCCAGTCGCCGTCGTAATCGCAATCCTCAATTCCGCTGGCGGAGAGACGTCAATGCTCCCAAACCGGAGTGCGTCAGCCCATACCGTGGTGGCGAAAACCATTCCTGCGAACCTCTGGAGATTTGCCTCTACATAATGACCGTTCAAGAAGACCCGAATCCCTCCACCAACTTCGAAGAGGTGGATTGTGCTAAACAGCGATCATGGGATTGCGCCTACCCCTATGGAAAGCACGGGGGAGTCGAGAGCTTTGCCGTGTGCTGCCGACCAAACAAGGAAATCGAAAATACTGAAAAAGGAAGGGTGTTTTCGGTGTGCGACGACAAAATCTCCGACGATATGTTGATGACGTTCGTCAGCAAGACGCAGAACAACACCTACTGTTACGATCAGTGGAAGGACAACGACCGGAACCTCACCGCCGGCTTCCGTCTGCCTCACAACAGCACCGAAAGGTTCTGCGTCAGCGAGTACCAGCACCTGGCGGAGAAGACGCTGGGCGGCGACGCGGCCAAGACGACGATGCCAACGCCCAGTTCCAGTACGAGTGCGACAACGCCGTCGGAGACGAAAGTGAAGCTGCGTGTCGCCAGCAGGGGGGACAACTGCTCGGCCGTTACGAAAGGAGGCCAAGAGGGCTGCCATATGGCCAACCATACGATTGGAAAAGTCGTTTGCTGCTGCAACACCACCCTCTGCAACGATAAACTCCACCCGGATAAGGCCTACTGGAATCTCACGACGACGTCAACGACCACCACGACGACGACCACGACTACCACGACCACAACAAACGCCACTACCACATACACAAGCTCTAGCACGACCACTACAACCAACAACACCAACACCACAGCAGTCGCAACTACTGCAGCAGCGGTGACGACTACTACGGTGATGACGGCGACCGAGATTCCAACAACAGCAGAGGCGTCGACCAGCAGTTCCGCTCCAACGATCCAGTGGACAACGGCAACACCGGCGACGTCCACTAGCAGCGAAGAAGACTCGTCTCCTGCGGTTACTCATTCGGTCGAGCAGACGGCAACTAGTACGAACGCCACAAGAACGAGGCCGACGGACAGTGGCCGCTGCCAGCTGTGCCTGTTGCTCTACGCGCTACCTGCTCTTCTCTTGCTGATCGCTGTCGGCCTCTACGTTTGCCTCATCGTCCAGTTCCGGCGACGGCGCCGTCGAGTGATCGAGAGAATCGAGCGTACTCGCAAGGAGCTGGACGCAGCCGACGCCTGGTGGGATGAGGAGCTGAAGAAGGATCCCGACCCTACGCGAAAAGAGGGCAAGTCGAAGAGCGCCAAAGGGAAAGGGAAGGAGGAGGAGGAAGAAGAGGAGGACGACGACCGATTCCTCTTCCACCGCTACCGCTCGGAACTGGCCGAGTTCCGCAACGCCGAGGCGCTGTCGGGAGAAGACTGGCGTCGACACCGTCGCCCAAAGAGGGACAACGTCCGTCAGCGCGTTCTGCGCCACGCCAAGGGGAAGAGTGCCAGGGAGAAGCCGGGCGAAGACTGCCCCTACTTCTTGGCCGCCCACCACCCTTCCAAGACGAAGAAGACGACGACGAACGGCGACGCCGAAGGCCAGAAGAAGGACAGCGTCTCTGACTCGCAGAAGAAGAAGGTGTAGATGGGAAGGGAGAGAGAGAGAGAAGGCCTGCAGTGATCCAGTGATATTCGTTTCTCGTGATTCTCGGCCTCCTCTCGCACGCAGCACACAGTTCGCCTTCGCTGCTTTTGCCTTCTCGCTAGAAACTTGTCGGTGTCAAGTGCCAGCCTTGTATTATGGTGGCAACTCTACTGCAAGCTCATACAAAATCCATACGTATGTATGTAGCACTCCTCCACTGTCAGTCGTACGTAGACTGCCATCGTATAGTATTGTCGTTATCTTGTACATACGTACAATGTATAGTAATGTTGTACGTACGTCTCGTCCTGTACGTACCGTCTCGAGGTCCATTTAGTCACACCCACTACACTGGTGCTTATTTCGCCCGGCCTCAGCCGGGCGAACCCCTACGAGAGCTTATCGTGCGTGCGTCCGTCCGTTCGTTCGTGCGTCCCGCTCTTAGATCTCGGCGTCGGTAAGTTGTAGGAAGGAGATCTTGGGCTCTACGGAAAGGTCTCGACTCACTGGTAATGTCGCTAAGAGACTTCGAAATTCAAAAGTTTGAATTGCGCGCGCTACAGTAACCCGAAGGTCAAAACGGAAAACGGCTGTAACTCGCTCGTCGTAAGTCGTAGAGCGGCGCGCGATAGGTCAACTGAAAGGTCTCGACGTGCGCTTTCGCTTGGCATTACAAATTTTCTTAATTACGCAAACACGCAACACGAAAAGCGACATTCTCGCGTTTTTAGCGCGGAAATCGCTCTAACTCGCTCAGCGTGCGTCGTAGGGAGACGATCTTGGGTTGGTTGGATAGCTCTCGACTCACTGATCATTTGTTCTTCTATTGGTCGAAACTCAAAAGTTTGAATTTCGGGAGCTACAGTAACCCAAAGGTTTAAAACGCGAAATTTGTCTAACTCGCTCGTCTTCCGTCATAGAGAGACGATCTTGAGTTCGTTGAATAGGTTTCGGCACACTGATAATTCCGTTAAGAGAACTCGAAATTCAAAAGTTTGAATTGCGCGCGCTACAGTAACCCGAGGGTTCAAACCGCAAAACGGCTCTAACACGCTCGTCTTACGTCGTAGAGCGGCGTGCGATAGGTCAACTAAAAGGTCTCGACGTGCTCTTTTATTTGGCGTAAAAATTTGTTAATTACGCAAACACGCACCACGAAAAGCGACATTCTTGCGTTTTAGCATAGAAATCGCTCTAACTCGCTCAGCGTGCGTCGTAGAGAGACGATCTTGAGTTGCTGGATAGCTCTTGACTCACTGATCATTTGTTCTTCTATTGGTCGAAACTTAAAAGTTTGAATATCGCGAGCTACAGTAACCCAAAGGTTCAAACAGCAAATGGGCCCTAACTCGCTCGTCTTACGTTGTAGAGCGGCATTCGTTCAATCGTTTGAAAGCTTACGTGGAGGCAGTTGTTGAACGGTCATTCCTAAAGAAATACTTTTGTTTTTTTAAACCCTTGTCTTACGAACAACTTTGTCTGCTAAAAAAATTAATCCCGGGCGATCCCAATGTTGCCTTGCAACAACCGCTCAGAAATGCGTGTGCCTTGCTCAAAAAATTAATCCCGGGCGATCCCAATGTTGCCCTGCAAGAACCTCTCAGAAAGGAGCGTGTCAGAAGTAGCGCATGAATAGTGGGCTCCGGGCGGGCGCGCGTCATATCGGAAAGGCTTCGAAATACTTTACAAACGTATCCGCTCTTTTACTCTTCCACTTTAAAAGACTCACAAACCACTCTGTATTAATAAAACAACTCAACTTTTTTGAAACAGCTTGTTTATGTTTGTGTCGTGTTGGGTGTGTGTAACCTATGAACACCCAGATGTCTTACCAACACATCCTGCAATTCAAGTGTCGAAGTAGACTAATCTGAAGTTCATTCAAACATTTGAATTTGAATATATGGTTCATTTGATTGTTCAAACTACTTTGTGTTAACTTGCGCAAACTCAAAACGGAATGCCATCTGCGCACCAAAGATTCCATTCTAGCCATATGTAATAAGAATAACCATAATTATGTCATACACCGTCTATAATTTGGCTAGTAATTTGCGCTAAACTATATCTTTAACTTACTACAGAAGAAAGAAGGAGCAGAGAAGAAAGAAGAACCAGACTAGAAGATGCGGCCGCTCTCAGCGCTCCTCGTCACCGTCGTCGTCGTCAGCGTCGCCGCAGTGGCCGTCGTCGGCGTGGCGCTGCCCCAGCAGACAAGCGACCAGAGGCAAGAGGCGACGTCGCCCCCTCGACCGGAAGAAGAGGAGAGACAGCCGATCGTGGAACAACTCCCACCGCAGAAGCAGCAGCCGAGTCGGCCGGCGGAACAGCGGCGTCGGCGGTCGGCGGAGACGAAGAGAAAGGCGAAGACGGAAAGAGAAGAGGAGGAAGAGGGGCAGAAGCCGCCAGACGAAGACCAAGAAGCAGCCAAAGCGAAACAGAATAACAAGTCAAGCGGCCAGCTGCTTCTCCAGTGGACGCCCAGTCATCTTCGCCAGCAGAGAGGCGCCGGCGCCGCCTTCCCACGATGCGTCAGAACATCTCATGACAAAGAAGGCAAATCGTGCAGCGAGGAAGACCTGAAGCTTTGCCGCTACGTGCTGATTGTCTCTGAAAACCCCAATCAACAGATCCGGCTTGTTGGTGCGGGCTGTTCGCAACTTCGAGGCGATTGCAATCCTTATCGTGGCTCGAAGAGTGGGCAGGAGTACTTTGCCGAGTGCTGCTATCCAAGCAGGGAAATCCCGACGCCTGAAGAAGGAAGGGATCCGGAAATTCCTGTGTGCGGCAACGCCAACATTTCCAGCGTTCTCTTGTCGACGTTCGTCGACAAAACGAAGAACAACAACACCTACTGCTACGACCAGAGGAAAGACATCGACAAGAACCTTACTGCCGGCTTCCGTCTGCCCCACAACAGCAGCGAAGGGTTCTGCGTCAGCGAGTACCAGCATCTGGCGGAGAAAACGCTGGGCGGCGACGCGGCCAAGACGACGATGCCAACGCCCACTTCCAGTACGAGTGCGACAACGCCGACGCAGACGAAAGCGAAGCTGCGCGTCGCCAGCAAAGGGGACAACTGCTCGGCCGTTACGAAAGGAGGCCAAGAGGGCTGCCATATGGCCAACCATACGATTGGAAAAGTCGTCTGCTGCTGCAACACCACCCTCTGCAACGACAAACTCCACCCGGAGAATGCCTACTGGAATCTCACGACGACGTCAACGACCACCACGACGACGACGACCACCACGACGACTACCACGACGACGACCATAACGACGACCATCACGACAAGCAGCACTGCCACCTCCACAAGTGGTGGCACGACAAGTCCAGTATCCAGTACGACGACGACTTCAGCGTCAGACTCGATCACGTACGGGCCGACGACAACGAGGACGACGAGAACTCCCACTGAGCCAAGCACAACGGCAAGCGAATCGACGACGGCCGTCGACGACGGTCGTCATTCAGTGACGCAGCCGACGAGACCCATTCCACCAGACGTCCCATCGACAACGCCGACTACGACGACGCCGGCGACAACTCCGAAAGCGACAGCCGCAGAGGAAAGAAGCGAAATCCCATGGATTACCATCATCGCCATCGCCGCAGGCGTTATCGGAGCAATTGCCCTAGTTGCGATAGCTATCGCGCTAGTGGTGATGTGTCTTCGAAGCAGAAAGCGGAAGAAGCAGCAACGAATATTGGGGAAGCGTCAACCTCCGGCAGGCGACGGCGACGACCCGACGAAGCCGAAGCTGCAGTGTTTCATCGGAGGCGTGGACGACATCGACCACTACTGGAGATTCAACCGCAACTGGGAGAGGCGGCAGCACCAGGTGATGGGAGCCTACCAGGAGGACATCGGGCAGCTTGGCGGCGCCGACAAGGACGACTTCGTCGACAAGCGAATCAACCTCTACCGGCCGATGAAGAAAGCCGCCGTCTACAAAGGAAAGGAGAGGCTGTCGCTGATGAAGAGGGAGACCGACCCCTACTCGCCACCCGGCGATTCCTCCGAGAAGACGTCATACCTGACCGTCGAGCAGCTGAAGAAGCGAGTCGCAGCGGAAGGCTTCTTCCCTCCCTCGACGAGATCCAAATACGACGAGGACGACGACAGAAGCTACGCCGGCGAAGACAAGCCGGCCGATGGAATGGACGCGGCGTAAGCCGCTGACGCCGACGAAGGAGTGCAATGAGTGATCCGCGTGATCTGTGCGACAGCAGTGATTCTCCTCGAGCCCATGCACAGTCGACAAGGAAACAGCGCGCTTGGAGAAAGAGGCGTGTTGCTTTGCGTTTACGCGTTTACACTAGGGCTAGGTCCAGTCTGTGTCTGTCTTCTCACAAACACTTTGGTCAGACAGCTTCCGGAAACGAGCTATTGGTACAAAAGAAGATTATCCTTGCGGTGTGAAGTCTGTAGTGTGGCTAAAGACTTTCGGTGAATCAAGTGGAGAGATAGTCAAGT
Source organism: Linhomoeus sp. GSCO2_2 (assembly GCA_030248115.1). NCBI lineage: Eukaryota > Metazoa > Nematoda > Chromadorea > Monhysterida > Linhomoeidae > Linhomoeus > Linhomoeus sp. GSCO2_2. The sequence continues at coordinate 91,223 of JASAMZ010001465.1, read as the reverse complement.
TGATCATTTCATTGGGTGTGTACGCACACAGAAATGAATGACATTGTCAAGCAGCCAAACGAGAAACCACGGAAGAGCTGGCATAAAGCTGCACGCAATTGGAACACAAACTCGCCAACGAGGCGTATGTAGCAGGGAGTAAGTATGTAGGTAGGTATGTGCTGTGCACCACTCAACGGCACTCAGAAGAGCAGCATATGAACACACAACAGCGTGAAAGACCATTTACCGTACAATAGGTAGTGCAACCGAGTACAGTGCATAGCAATAATACGTGCAATCATCAAGTATCACGCTCAGGTAGCTACCGTACTGCGAACGAACGAGAAACGCGGGCGCATTAGCAGTTCAGCTGCGGCAGCGGCATCATTTCCCCAGATCCAGAGGGCATACCGAACTGCTGCTCGACGATATCGGCGGCGGTAACGACGGCGTTCAACGGCGGCGCCTCGTCCTGCTCTTGTGGCGAACGCCGCGAGATCTTCGGCAACTGATTCGGTAGTGGAAGGCCGACTTTAGCCAGGCCTCCAGGGCCGAGGTAGGCGGCGTACCTGCAAGTGATTACACGTTTGCGCTCTGCAATTTAACTGTTGCAATTTAGTTGTTGTTTAATTATTCGAACTGCATGTTCTTCTACCGCACCTTTTCCAGAGCACTTCAGGGTTGTTGGGGCTTCGGTTAGGCCTTCCTTCTCTCAGCGTCCAGTTGCGCACCTTGGTGTTGTTCTTGAGGTGGGCCAAGACCGTCTTGCAGCGAGCCAACTTCACCTCCCGCGTGAGACCCGTGTCCCAACCGAAGTGGCGAATCGTGGCCGTCACGATGTTCTGGAGAACGATGCATGTATGAAGCTGTGCATTACACGCGAACGCCGGCCGATCAATCGGAGACCTGAATTTTCGACAGCTGCCTGGCCAGAAGGTCCTCAGCCGCCTCTCCCGTGTAGGTTCTCAGGGTGATGTGCACCTCCTTCAGTTCCTCGTCCGTCACCGTCTCGCGCAGCATTTGCCAGGCGAACACCTGCATTTCCATGTATGATGTACAACACCGTAACCCATCATTTCAAGCGGCTGCCACCGATGTACCTTAGGCTGAGTGGTCTCGAACGACTTGGCAGCCTTGTCGGCCGCTCTCTGCAGCGCTCCCGTGGGAAATGGGCCATTGTTGCTGTCGGCGGGCGGCGGTGGCATAGAGCCGCTTTGGTTCAGCCGATTGTCGGACGCCATCTGCTGGAAGGCGGAGGAATCGCCGTCGTCGGCGATCAGCAGACAGCCGTCCTCCACGCTGCCGTCGTTGCCTTCGGCTTGCTCGTCCGTCGCCTGGAGACGCGCGCAAAGAATTCCGCAGCTTCTACACATTACCTAGAACAGCACAATTCATAAGCAGCGTCCCACAGGGCTGTCAGTCTTGAAAGGGCTCTCCCCCATTGGGAAGTGGTCCTGTTGGTGGTCTCCACGCAGCAACGGCTGATGCTGCTGCAGGGGAGGCGGCAGCGCCGCCATCAAGCTCTGGATTATGGAATTGGACATATCTGCGGTCGGCGGAAGCGTCATTCCAGGAGGCTGACAGATGCGCACGATCGACTCTGCCGGTTGCTTCCGCTTGGCCCCTGCAACGTCTACCGCCTTTGTGGTTCCGCGTGCAGCGAAGACCATAAAACAATAAGTGTCTTACCGGGAGCCCTAGCTCGCTTCTCCAGAGGCGGCGCCAGGCAGTCACCGTTCGTCTGACTATCGTCCGAGCCGATCTCATTGGAGCTGCTGCCGCCCAGGAAGACACGCTTGCCTCTCGCCCGCATACTGACCGTCGGCTGCTCCATCGAGGAAGGCAGGGGATAACTTGACGGCTGTTGATGCTGATGCTGCTCCACTGGGTTGTGCGAGGCGTCCGAATGTTGCGATTGAGGCAGATTCTGCAAGGGAGGAGGGGATACTAGGTACAATCTCCCTCGTATACTGTAGCCACTCGCCAGCAGGTGTACTGTAATACTGTAATAATCCAACGCACCAATTGCGTCTCGGCCGGCCCGTTGGCGGGCGTTGGTCCATTGGGAAGGCTGTTGGCGTAGCCGGAGAGGAAGCTCTGGAAGCCGTTCTGGCCGGGGAAGCGGTAGACGAGGAATTCGGCGATAAAGCTGAGCTTCTGGTCGAGATCGGCCATCTTCTCGTAGATCTTGTTCAGGATGTCCTTGGACTCGCTGTCCAGGAAGCTGATACTGGCCTTCTGGACGGAGGCCATCTTGTTCCGCTGTTCTGGATCGATTTATCGATCGCTTGAACCGCCTAGGCCGAGAGAGAGAGGTCAGTCAACTCTCACTCAGCCTCTGCCACTTGCAGTTTCGCCGGCCGGAATGGAACGCGTATGCAGGCGCGCGGCGGCGAACTACTACAAGACGCAGTGGCCTCGTCAGGCGCGCGACAAGGGGACGCGACGTGTTACAGCTAAAAGAAGGAGAACCCTGAATAGATGGGGACGAACACGACGGAGGAAGGAGGGCCGGTTTCCCTCCTTAGACTAGGTATGACGGCGACGGCGACGGCGACAACTCAGAGAGAGGGGGTCTGCCTCCGCGTTGGCATTGTATGCATGGCGCAGGAAGGCAGGCAGCGCACTTTCCCTTCTCCCGTCTCGCGCGCGGGTAGCCAGAAGGGGCACTGCGGGGGAGAGAGGAGGACACGGCAGCGCGCGAGAGCAGAAGAGAGCGAGGCCAAGCGGTTTGGAGAGAGGACGAGTGCGCACTGCCCGCGCGATGGTGAGGCGGCGGCGGGCAAACTCGCGAATTCGCGCACGTCGAGGTTTGTTGACGACTTGGCTTGGCAGCGAGGCAGACCGGTCCGAGGCCTATGGGCGAGTCCTAATTCCAAGCGTCATGCCGAGCAGCTGTAGCTGCAGCTGCGAGGCGCGCGCTCCGAGGCATTCCGAGTCTCAGAAGACTATGTAGTAGAGCGGCCGACGAGCAACGACTCAGTTCAACGAACGAAGTCGCCTCCCTTCCCTCGCCTATTCAGTTCACAAACTACAGGGTGGGTCAAAAAAAGTGAGACCCCTAACTTTGCGGCCGCCGTTCTCAAGCATGACTGCACCGATTGACTTCAAATTTGGTGACAACACACTACAGGGTGTTGTTGATCGTCGGTACAAATTTCAACCTATTCTGTGCATCTCACGCCAAATGGCAGCTACGCGCGCAACACCATGCCGAAAATTGGGTGCGGACGGCGAAGAGGAGGATGGCCATGTGAGTCGTCATCTGTAAGATAGTGATCGGAATGCAGTTCGTTAGACGGTGTGGGACAACGTGTGACTATCAAACATTACACTGTCTAAAAAATCTGAGAGATAACGAATACACTGTGGAGTCTACGGATGTCTACCGTCACCCCATTACCAGCGTGTGGCATCTGAAGGATGTGATTGTGCAAGAGTTATGAGGTTAACGGACAATTCGATCTACCGGTTTCGGCCCCCGCTTGCAGCAAGTGGTCGACCAGGGTGGCGGCCCCATCGAAAAGCCCGAATCCATGATCTCAGAATTTGCCGCCATCCTCCTCTTCGCCGTCCGCACCCAATGTTCGGCATGGTGTTGCGCGCGTAGCTGCCATTTGGCGTGACATGCACAGAATTGGTTGAAATTTGTACCGACGATCAACAACACCCTGTAGTGTGTTGTCACCAAATTTGAAGTCAATCGGTGCAGTCATGCTTGAGAACGGCGGCCGCAAAGTTAGGGGTCTCACTTTTTTTGACCCACCCTGTAGTAGCGGAGAATGGGCGGCGGACGCACGGCTGGCCGGCCAGTCGTCAGTGCCAGAGCTCGAAATGGGGTGGGGGGGGGGTAGCGAGTCCGGTTTCGCCTCCAACTGCGCCGCGCTTCGGTCTAATATTTGACTAGCGCGAGAGCAGAGAGAGAGAGCGAGGCACGCCGCGGCGCCGCCGCCACTCTCTCCCTCTCTCGCCTCTTATGGAGGCGTTCAAAATGCCCAGTGCTGCCGCCGCGCGTCGTCGCCGGCGCCCGCTAGAGGCTCGATGAACCGATGGCCGAACTGGCAGACTAGTTTTGCCTCCCACTCCCCCCCCCCCCTATGTACCCAACCTCTCTTTCAGAACGACTACATTCAGACTACGTAGGACTACGCAAGTGGAGGAGGTTATGCGGAGGGAGCGCCGATGGAAATATTCGGTCTCCTCTCACGGGCGAACTGTCAGCGAAACGCCTCCTCAAACAGCAAACAGCGCCTCCTCCTCCATCGCGCGCATACTGTGCCGAGGGAAGCGACGGCGACAACAACCTCTTTCGACAGCAAGCGAAACGAGGCCGCGCGCCAACGAGTCTCGAACGGAATGACTAACCGAATGAATGACTGAACAAACCGAGAGCGCGCGCTGTGGGCAACGGCCTTCCTCTACTCACCACTTCAGGGTAGATTCGCCGTATGTACGAGCCAGCGTTACACGTCGCGCGGGTTGGATGAACGGTGCAGCGCGAGCGATTCCGCACTCAGTGCTGCCAGGCGGTTTGGACCACGTCTCACACATGCGGTCTCTTGTCGGTTGCCAAACCGGTTAGACGGCAGCTAGCTATGCACCTACAGCGGTTTGGTACAGTCGAATGACTAGCTTATATAAACTACCAGTGTATAGGTTACGAACGTATGTCGGTTTGAACTGGTTGCCGACCGCCACCGACAGGGTACCTACGTGTTTCAACATTGAATGCGTAGCACTGGGCGTAACAGGCCGAGGGAGGCGGCGAACGATCGAGACTGAAACGTCGAGATGCGTATCTGTTCCGCTGTTGGCTGAAGAGGAGAGAGAAACGGGTGGCTGCGGGGGGTGCCGCGACGGTCCAAACATCGTTTCCGAACCGGCTCTTCCCAACTGCGTGCCGTGAACATACGCGTCTCCTTCTTGCGCCGCCGTCGTGTCGATTGGCCGCGTCCGGCGGCGATGAGGAGGGAGACAAATCGGCACACCTCCCGTGACACAGGACGACAAGACGACGTCCCTCGACGGGGCCGAAGAAGTGCCTATTTAGAATCGGAGACGACGACGACGACGACGGTGGAAGAGGGGAAGATCGTATCATTGTTGGGAACAGGTTTCGGTCGCCGAATGCACACCCCAATACCAAAACGTCGGTACTTCGAATTACAGGGTTGCGCGCGCAGCAGGCAGCGCGACTCCGCCAAACCCGTCAAGTCAACGCTCCCCTTGCCTTCTGTGAATCCGCGCGAGTGTTACACTTCATGGTTACAACAATTGCCACGCGACACGAAAGCCACCAGTGTACCTAGCCTTGAAATATTAGCATACATGGCCCTCAAATGTGACGTACTGTATGCAACGGATCAATAATACCAATTTGACTTATTCAATGCAGAAACACGTAAAGCAGCGTGAGGTAACCTGTTATTTTGTTATCCGAACTCCAAACTAAATAAACGTATGCTAATTCAACAGTAATTACTTTCGCAATGGCCATAGCTAATGGTACCAAACAAACACAGTTAATACAGTAACCAATGCTGTCATAATGAAGCGGAACGAAATGAAACCAGGCAAGTCGTCCGGGGGACGCAGTATACTCCACAAATTTGAACTCCTACGCATAGTGACTCCTCTGCTGTTGTGGCCTGTTGACACTCCCAATCACAAAACTAATGCCGAATTCGTGATCTACATCCCAAAATACCTCAGATTCGACATACAACACCCCTAACTTCCTATGGATTCGCAGAAACGAAATTCTGCAGTTGGGGTACGGTAGCATGCGATTTCGTCATAGGTACGTTCAAACATCATCTAAACGCTAAACGAATGCCAAATTCGTAATCAGCGGCCCCGAAAACCCCGAAATCGAGTATAATATCGCGAAAGTCGACCCGACACCCAAAATTCAAATGGACGCGGCAGGGTTACTGTAGCTCTGAAAATTTTTCCAAAACACTTTTCTAGACCAGATTTCAACGTAGAATCGTTTGAAACCACTTTTGGAACGATTCGGGGACGCATTCGAGCGCAACAGACGCCGTAACGCGAAAATTGCAATTTTCGACCCCGGAGTCAAAAAAGTTGCGGGCAAATAACTTTGTTGTGTTTCGCCCGATTTTCTCCGTTCATGGCTCATTCGATAGAGGACATCTGGGAAGGAGCAACAAAAGCGGTCCCGCCGCTCTAGCTGCTACCTAGCTCGCACAGCAGCCAGTCAAAGTTGACCCGGGGCCGAAATTCGCGAATTTTTCAAATTTGGCGCCAAAATGGGTCCCGCAGCGATCCAATTCTTTTTTTGCCGACTCGGCACTATCGAGGGCTACAACATATCAAAAGATAGTATATACCATTATATGCAACTTTTTCGAGTTCTACCTTGCCCAACCCAATTTTCAGTACTTTGAAAATTTAAATTTTTGAATTTCCCGCCAACGGGGTCACGGAGCGTGACCCCGTTTGGTGTCCACCCTGCCCACTTACTAGGCCTACCCAACGCAAAAGACCGTTTGGAAATCGGCCGCTTCACGCGCGAACGCCAGACGGGCAACTTTTCTGCTTTCGCGCACAAACGCTATATACTCCACACTTTTTTCGCCCGGCCTCAGCCGGGCGAACCCCTACGAGAGCTTATCGTGCGTGCGTCTGTGCGTGCGTGCGTCCGTCCGTCACGCTCTTATATCTCAGCGTTGGAAAGTCGTAGGAAGGCGATCTTGGACTTTATGGATAGGTCTCGACTCACTGGTAATGTCGCTAAGAGACTTCGAAATTCAAAAGTTTGAATTGCGCGCGCTACAGTAACCCGAAGGTTCAAACTGAAAACGGCTCTAACTCGCTCGTCTTACGTCGTAGAGCGGCGCGCGATAGGTCAAGTAAAAGGTCTCGACGTGCGCTTTCGTTTGGCATTAAAAGTTTTCTTAATTACGCAAACACGCAACACGAAAAGCGACATTATCGCGTTTTTAACGCAGAAATCGCTCTAACTCGCTCAGCGTGCGTCGTACGGAGACGATCTTGGGTTGGTTTGATAGCTCTCGACTCACTGATCATTTGTTTCTCTATTGGTCAAAACTCAAAAGTTTGAATTTCGCGAGCTACAGTAACCCAAAGGTTTAAAACGCAAAACTTATCTAACTCTCTCGTCTTCCGTCATAGAGAGACGATCTTGAGTTCGTTGAATAGGTTTCGGCGCACTGATAATTCCGTTAAGAGAAGTCGAAATTCAAAAGTTTGAATTGCGCGCGCTACAGTAACACGAAGGTCCAAAACGCAAAACGGCTCTAACACGCTCGTCTTACGTCGTAGAGCGGCGTGCTATAGGTCAACTAAAAGGTCTCGACGTGCTCTTTCACTTGGCGTGAAAATTCTGTTAATTACGCAAACACGCACCACGAAAAGCGACATTCTCGCGCTTTTAGCGTAGAAATCGCTCTAACTCGCTCAGCGTGCGTCGTAGAGAGACGATCTAGAGTTGCTGGATAGCTCTTGACTCACTGATCAGTTGTTCTTCTATTGGTCGAAACTCAAAAGTTTGAATATCGCGAGCTACAGTAACCCAAAAGTTCAAAACGCAAAACTTCTCTAACTCGCTCGTCTTACGTTGTAGAGCGGCATTCGTTCGACCGTTTGAAAGCTTAACTTGAGGCAGTTGTTGAACGGTCATTCCTAAAGAAATACTTTTGTTTTTTTAAACCCTTGTCTTACGAACAACTTTGTCTGCTAAAAAAATTAATCCCGGGCGATCCCAATGTTGCCTTGCAACAACCGCTCAGAAATGCGTGTGTCTTGCTCAAAAAATTAATCCCGGGCGATACCAATGTTGCCCTGCAAGAACCGCTCAGAAAGCAGCGTGTCAGAAGTAGCGCATGAATAGTGGACTCCGGGCGGGCGCGCGTCATATCGGAAAGGCTTCGAAATACTTTACAAAAGTATCCACTCTTTTGCTCTTCCACTTTAAAATACTCACAAACCACTCTGTATTAATAAAACAACTCAACTTTTTTAAAACAGCTTGTTTGTGGAGTATAATAAAATAATAGAACACAATAGGATAAGCAGAAATATGACTTAAAAAATAAAAGACTTAAAAAATAAAATAAAATATAAGACTTAAAAAGCAAAATAGCTAAAAACAAAATTCTTAATTCTGTTAAGACAGAACAAAGTGAAATTGTGAAGTACATATAGTACAATTACGTTACAGGAAAATGATTGTAAAGAGAACGACGAATATTATGAAATTAAATTAAATTAAGCTTTGTTAAATCAAATTAAATTAAATTAGATTAAATTAAATTAAATTAGATTAAATTAAATTAGATTAATTAATTAATTAATTAAATTAAATTAAATTAATTAAATTAAATTAAATTAAATTAAATTAAATTAATTAATTAATTAATTAATTAATTAAATTAAATTAAATTAAATTAAATTAAATTACATTAAATTAAATTAAATTAAATTAAATTAAATTAGATCAAATTAAATTAAATTAAATTAAATTAAATTAAATTAAATTAAATTAAATTAAATTAAATTAAATTAAATTAAATTAAATTAAATTAAATATAAATCGAATCGAATCGAATCGAATCGAATCGAATCGAATTGAATTGAATTGAATTAAATTGAATTAAATTAAATTAAATTAAAAAATTAAATTCAATTGACAACAAAATGTAATTAAATTAAATTACATTTGGGTACAAAAATATAATTCAACTAAAGTAAACAAAAGTATTATAAACGAAATATAGTTAAGTTAAGTTACACTAAATTAAAATTTATTTGGAATAATTTAATTTAATTTAATTTAATTAAACAAAACAGAGCTAAGCTAAACTAACCTAATAGTTTAGTTTAATTAAATGAAATGAAATCAAAAATTAAATTAGACTTAGTTTGATTAAATGAAATATAGTTTAATTAAATCAAATTAAATTTATTAAGTGAAAATAAGTTAAATTTGATTAAATTAAATTAAAGTGAGTTGAATTAAATTAAATTAAGTTAAAGTAAGTTGAACGAAATTAAAGTAAGCTGATTTAAATTAAATTAAATTAAATTAAATTAAATTAAATTAAATTAAATTAAATTAAATTAAATTAAATTAAATTAAATTAAATTAAATTAAATTAAACTAAATTAAATTAAATTAAATTAAATTAAATTAAATTAAATTAAATTAAATTAAATTAAATTAAATTAAATTAAATTAAATTAAATTAAATTAAATTAAATTAAATTAAATTACATTACATTAGATTACATTAAATTAAATCAATTAAATTAGTTTAAGTTAAGTTTAAGTTAAGTAAGTTAAATTATATTGGATAATATTAAATTATATTGAATTAAACTACAGGGTGTCTCATGGTGGGTGTACCAACTTTGATCGGCTGTTGCGCGTCACTGCGTTGGCCGAGTTGGCTGAAATTTGGTAGGTACGTACTACTAGGTGAGACTTAGACATCTGCAAAATTTGAGCATCCTACACCAATTCTAGCGGGAATGCTGGGCCAAAGCGCAAAATGGTGCACCTCGTGGAGGAGGCTCTGCAGCAGCAGAAGCAGTTGCCCAGGTCCGATTATGGTCCTGCAGACTGACTTTGATTTGATTGTTCTGAAGCGTGTTACAAGCTACGAGGTTCGTTCCAAGACCGTTCAGAAGCTCGATTAATCCTCTTTGTGATGGTGCAGGTGGCAGCAAAGTAGCTACAAGCAAACCAACTTTGTAGCTGCCACAAGCCGACGAGCTTAAGAAAATGACAATGTTTGCGTTTTGGAGACGCATTCCCGCCAGAATTGGTGTAGGACGCTCAAATGTTGCATATGTCTAAGTCTCACTTAGTAATACGTACCTACAAAATTTCAGCTAAATCGGCCAACGCAGTGACGCGCAACAGCCGATCAAAGTTGGTACACCCACCATGAGACACCCTGTATATTAAAATAACTTGGATTAAATACAAGCTGGATTAAATGAATTAATTACATTGGTTGGATTTAATTACAATAAATCAGAATATAGCAAATTAAATCACAATAAATTAAAATAAGGTAAAATAAAAACTTAAAATACAATTAATTAAATTAAATGTAAATAAATGATTAAATGAAATTTACTATTATTTAATCAAGCAATATTAAATTAAATTGAATAAGCGCTTGTGGTTCTGAATCTCATCAGATTGAAATTGGTCAAACTATTAATTTAACCAAAATCTTGTCATTAAAAATTTGATTGACTAACGACGTCAAATTTAGTCGTTCCCTTTTGACCGAGATTCTGTTTGAGCAGTCTTACACAGTGGAAATTGTTCCTTTAACGACAACTCGACAGTGTTTGTAGAATAGAGGATGGCGCATTGTCAGTGTGGGCCGAGAAAGTCCTTCAATTGGCCAAACCTCAACGAAACGGGGGGAGCAATGGCTATGGAACGCGTTTCCACAAGGTCTCTTTTGCAGATGTGCAAAGTGAGCGTTCGACGGCGCGTGGCTGACATGTCAGATAAGCTTCTTAGTCTGCCGCTTTGCAGAGACTGGCGCCGTCACTTCGAAGCCGCTGCTTCTCCGTGCAATCGAGCGCCTCTGTCGACCAGTTGTCGTTTCCACAGAAGGTGACCATTGTGGAGGTTGGGCCGCGTGATGGACTTCAGAACGAGAAGGTATTGTACTGACGAACGCTTGTTATTGGTTTGTTTCTCTGTGGTTGAGACAAGTCGTTTGATGTGCCGCTTTCTGTAGACGCCAGTGTCCACGGAGACGAAAGTGGAGCTGATCCACAGACTGGTGAAGGCGGGCATGCCCTTTGTGGAGTGTACCAGCTTCGTCTCGCCTAAATGGGTGCCACAGGTACAGTAATCCTTCGATTGAGTGCAGTATCTTGCATTCACAAGAAGCCCACTGAATTATACCGCAACCCTACGTCCATTGCAGATGGCTGATCACGCGGACGTTATGAAGTCCGTAAAGTTTGAAAGTCGGGCGCGCTACCCCGTCCTTGTGCCCAATATGAAGGGGCTAGAAGGCGCCGTGAGCTGTCTTTTGACGACTTCTATCCGCTTGTCGCACATCAGAACGATTGTGTGTCAATCAACACTTTAGCTGGCCTCCGGTGCAAAAGACATTGCGATATACGCCGCCGCGTCAGAGACATTTACAAGGTTTCAAATATGTTCCTTCCCTTTGATTGTACACGCGGTTACTCATGATTTGCGTCATTCAGAAAGAACGCCAACACTTCCATGGAAAAGTCTTTTGAAATCGCAAGAGAAGTATGTAGCGCGGCGCTCAAGTCGAATTTGACTGTCAGAGGCTACGTTTCCTGCGTGGTTGGATGCCCATATGAGGGCCCCATCGCGCCCGAACCCGTGCTCAGGGTGTGCCGAATAAAACTCACTTTTGGGATAGTATGGACGTCTTATACAGTAACCTGCTTTGTGCCCAGGCCGCTAGCGCACTACTGGAAATGGGCTGCTACGAAGTCAGCCTTGGAGACACTGTCGGTGTGGGCACTCCGGGAAGCTGGAGTCGTCTTCTCGCGGCCTTGCTCAGGTCTGCTGTTGCGTATTTCTCTGTAGCGCTTTCTAATTATGCGTTCTGTAACCACTTCAGGCAGCTTCAACCCAACCAACTGGCCCTTCACTGCCATGACACCTATGGACAGGCGCTGTCGAACATTCTGACCGGTCTTCAGGTGTGTTCCCACTTGGCGATTTCAAACTTGGTGATTACCGTAACCACGTGCGTTATAATGAATGTAGTTCGGCGTCAGCACCATGGACAGCAGCGTGGCAGGGTTGGGCGGCTGTCCCTACGCCCCCGGGGCTGGAGGCAACGTGGCCAGTGAGGATCTGGTCTATATGCTGCATGGAATGGGCATTGAAACGGTAAACTATGATTAGCACACTTTGAGATATAGGTTACTGAATGTGGTGATCTCTCCTTGCCCCAGGGAGTGGACTTCGAGGCGCTTCTCGGCGTCAGCCGCTGGATCGCGGCGCAATTGGGCCGGAAGCCGTCTTCCAAAGTGGGGCGCGCCCTCGCGAAAGAAGAATAAAGAAACGGGGACGAGGAATGAAGATTCGTGTGATAATAATTAGGTAATAGCAGCTCTGTCTGTCACGCTCAGTGGGTTGCTCACTCTGTTGTAATTGCGCCATGACACGGATTCAATGCGAGTAACCGTTCGACAAACAGAACTCCGATCGGAAGCCGTATACGCACAGTCTACTTTCCATCGAAGTTGGAAATCAATGTCGCTTTCCAACTCTTTTCTTCTTTCGTTGAATTGTGTCCGACGTTGAAGCGTCGCCGTGCTTCAACAGATCTGGTGTCGGACTGTCGTATGACATTTCCTGGGCACTCTTACGATTGGTACGCTTTTGAGTTACCGTGGGTGACTGGGAAGATCGCTTTCCTTCTCCCCTGCTAGATGTGCGCCTATTCGAAACGCTGGCAGTAACTTGTGAGTCGGCTTTTCGAAGGAAGTTTTCCAGGCGAATAGGGTCCACGAAAGGGTTGCTGTTGGAGTCTTCGTCATTGGCGCCAGTCCGGATCGATAACCGATCGATGATAGCGACTAAGTGGCGGTGGGGACATTTCTGCTGTTTTGGCCGATGGCGTCGAATCTCGCTGAAGTCGAAGATTCGCCGTCGTCGTCGTCGTCGTCGTCGTCGTCGTCGTCGCCGCCGCCGCCGCCGCCGCCGCCGCCGCCGCCGTCGTCGTCGTCGTCGTCGTCGTCGTCGTCGTCGTTCACACACCGCAGTTGCTGTCTCACTGCTTTGGATTTGACTCGCCGGTCCAATGGCTTCGTTAGTCGTGAAACCAGGTCAGCGAGACTTGCATGTGATAGCTGGACTGGTGCCTAACAAGCTGTTTTAAAAAAGTTGAGTTGTTTTATTAATACAGAGTGGTTTGTGAGTGTTTTAAAGTGGAAGAGTAAAAGAGTGGATACTTTTGTAGAGTGTTTCGAAGCCTTTCCGATATGACGCGCGCTGGCCCGGAGTCCACTATTCATGCGCTACTTTTGACACGCTCCTTTCTGAGGGGTTCTTGCAGGGCAACATTGGGATCGCCCGGGATTAATTTTTTGAGCAAGACACACGCATTTCGGAGCGGTTGTTGCAAGGCAACATTGGGATCGCCCGGGATTAGTTTTTTTGAGCAGACGAAGTTCTTCGTAAGACAAGGGTTCAAAAAAACAAAAGTGTTTGTTTAGGAATGACCGTTCAACAACTGCCTCAACGCAAGTTTTCAAACGGTCGAACGAATGCCGCTCTACAACGTAAGACGAGCGAGTTAGGGCCGATTTGCTGTTTGAACCTTTGATAGCTCGCCAAATTCAAACTTTTGAATCTCGACTTCTCTTAACGGAATGATCAGTGTGACGAAATCTATTCAACAAACTCAAGATCGTCTCACTACGACGGAAGACGAGCGAGTTAGAGAAGTTTTTCGTTTTGAGCTTTTGGGTTACAGTAGCTCACGATATTCAAACTTTTGAGTTTCGACCAATAAAAAAACAAATGATCAGTGAGTCAAGAGCTATCCAGCAACTCAAGATCGTCTCTCTACGACGCACGCTGAGCGAATTAGAGCGATTTCTATGCTAAAAACGCGAGAATGTCGCTTTTCGTGGTGCGTGTTCGCGTAATTGACAAATTTTTTACGCCAAGTGAAAGAGCACGTCAAGACCTTTTAGTTGACCTATCGCACGCCGCTCTACGACGTAAGACGAGCGTGTTAGAGCCGGTTTGCGTTTTGGACCTTCGAGTTACTGTAGCGCGCGCAATTCAAACTTTTGAATTTCGACTTCTCTTAACGGAATTATCAGTGTGCCGAAACCTATTCAACGAACTCAAGATCGTCTCTCTATGACGGAAGACGAGCGAGTTAGCTAAGTTTCGCGTTTTAAACCTTTGCGTTACTGTAGCTCCCGAAATTCAAACTTTTGAGTTTCGACCAATAGAAGAACAAATGATCAGTGAGTCGAGAGCTATCCAACCAACCCAAGATCATCTCCCTACGACGCACGCTGAGCGAGTTAGAGCGATTTCTGCGTTAAAAACGCGAGAATGGCGTTTTCCGTAATGCGTGTTTGCGTAATTAACAAAAGTTTTAATGCCAAACGAAAGCGCACGTCCAGACCTTTTAGTTGACCTATCGCACGCCGCTCTACGACGTAAGACGAGCGAGTTATAGCCGTTTTAAGTTTTGACCTTCCGGTTACTGTAGCGCGCGTAATTCAAACTTTTGAATTTCGAAGTCTCTTAGCGACATTACCAGTGAGTCGAGAGCTTTCCGTAGAGCCCAAGATCTCCTTCCTACGACTTTCCAACACCGAGATCTGAGAGCGTAACGCACGAACGAACGAACGAACGAACGAACGCACGGACGCTAAGCTCTCGTAGGGGTTCGCCCGGCTGAGGCCGGGCGAAAAAACCGCCAAGATGTGTCCAAAGTGTTCAGTTTATACTTGTCAACAATAGTACCAGGTCTGTCGTCGGCTGTTGCCCTTCCTCGGCTGCGGGAGAACTGCTGGTGAAACGACGTCGATCAAATTTTCGCCTATGATGCAAGGCCGGCGACATGCTTATTGACCGACGCTGCTCGCCACTCATGATTTCGTCGTCACTGTTGTCGTAATGGCCTTCCGAGTCCACAGCCGATTTCCCTGCCTCTGAGTCTGCTGCTGTTAGTGTCGACGGTGGTGCGCAATTTGTGTCGACGACCGAAATTTGAGGCGTTGGAGCGGAAGGGACGCTACGGGAGCTTGACTCTGGTGGCGGAAGCGACGCTACCGTGAAGGTGCCTTTCCTTCTAGAAGAGTATTCACATGTACAGGGTGGCCCAAAAAAAGTGAGACCTTCTCAAGCTTGGCTTCATGAATCAGATTGAAATTCAGACAGTACATACTACAGGGTGTTCTTGATCAACTGCCAAAATTTCGGACCATTTGATCCATCCTAAGGAAAATGGCGTCACTTTGCGCAAGGTCATGTCGAAAATCGGGTGCAACGACTTTTCAATGGAGGACGTCGAGGAGAAGGACCGTCGACGAGGGCCTCGTCCTTCTCCTCGACGTCCTCCATTGAAAAGTCGTTGCACCCGATTTTCGACATGACCTTGCGCAAACTGACGTCATTTGCCACTCGTTGTGTCAAATGACCTCAAATTGCTGTTGTCGATCAAAAACACCATGTAGTATGTTGTGCCAAAATTTGCGCTTGATACATTGAGTCAAGCTTGAGAACGGCAGACGCAAAGTTAGGGGTCTCACTTATTTTGGGCCACCCTGTATATAGGCACCTGGTGCAATTGAATATCTTGGATTCGCTCGGCACTTACGCAGGCTGCCAATCGGCGGGAGGTTTGGGTCTAAGCAGGTTCAAGTCGCTGTTGAAGAGGAATCTGGACCAGGGGTCGCCGGTGGGATGGCGACTGGCTCTGGCGAGCGCCAGCTGCTTCTTGACCACGTACTGGAACATCTGGACGAAGTAGCTCCCCCGTCGACGCCGTCGCTCCACCACCACGGCCGCGTCGCTGCGCACGAGGTTGAAGAAGCTGGCGAAGGGATCCGCCGAACCTTGTAAGCAATAGCAAACGACGATGCGAACTATGTAGTACGTACATTGTTACCAAAGGAATGCAGCCGGTTATGTGGAAGTTCGCTAGGTGCAATGCCGTCACAAGTACACACTTCTGCGTCGGCTTCTGGCGAGCGCCAACTCCAGACGATCGGACTTGTCGGACGCAGTGGTTGATCCTCGTCTGACACGAACGCTGGCCACCGCGGCGTTCAGCGCAGCCTTCAGAATTTGGGAAGTAAGGACACTTCCTTTTAGAGATGTGAAGTAGCCAACATTGGAGTGTGTACTGTACGTACATAGGTAGCTAAGGAGCAACCAAGTAATTTCTACCGTACCTTTAGCCTAAGTCTGGCGAATTGCCTCTTGGTCTGCTTTTCGACCCGTCTGGACGTCACATCGAAGGTCAACGCCGATTTCTGCAGAACGAGAAACACCGTCGGGTCGCACATTCGTCGGTAGTACTCGCAGGCGTCTCGGCAAGTGACGAGAATCGGCCGCTCTTCCGCGTCGACGGCGAATCGGCTGTCTTTTCGCGGGCTAGGGTTCCACTTGGTGGACTGCGAATCCGAATCAACGTTATCCGGCGCATCGCTCGTGTATGTTGCGGCCGCGGCGATCAAGTATTGGTATGGGTCTGAGGACATTCTCGGACGATTACCTTTCCAGTGTTAGCTGATGGGTGGGTCAGAATATGCGCTCTGAGTTATCGCCAACAGAACGGCCGGTCGTCGGCAGGAAAAGGTGTTGCAGTCGACTGAGAATTCTCCATTAGCCGCTTCCGGAGTAGACACTCTCTTCGTACACTTGCAATCATATCTACTTCCGGTGCCAAGCAGAAGTACATACCTACCATTCATCGGCTACAGCATGCTGGCTAGTGGCTACTAACGGCGGGTTCGTAGGGGAGACAAGAACGTCAGGGTACAAAGACACCAGTTTGGGTGTAGCAGCCTTGGAAACTACGCTCCAAAAGATGGAGCGTCTGACCGTCTGTTCTGGCGGTTGGCGCAACTTCAGAGAATCACCGTAGCTCGGAAACGGTGCCGCCAGTTCGGCAACTACAGTATCCTACGCAATGTTGGCCATATGTACATAGTTGCGAGCTGTAAGCTGAGAGGTGTCAGGTGTGTCAGTCGGCTGCGTGAAGCACTGACCGTTTACGTTCGTAAACGACATATATAAGCACAGGCGTTTGCTTCAAACAGGTATGTACGAGCCCAATCGCGCCGGGCTCATAGCTGTGGATCTAATGTTTGCATAGCGGGGGGGGGCCATTGAATTACCCGTAGCAGACGCGAAAAGTAAAATGCGCATCGGTTCTCATGGAGCCAGCCTTCTCCGTCTTGCGTACGACAAAACGCTGCACTGCGGAACTCAGTCACAAGATGGAACCCTGACCGCTGTCTGGAATTCATTTGGACGAATAGCGACTGTTGCGACAGTTCCCCACTGCCAACCGACGCCTTCTGAAAGCAAAAAGCTCGGCGTGAAATCTAACATGACGTGAAGCAAAAGATGAAGTCGAAGCAGCGCCAGTGAAGACTGGCGTGGAACAATTCGAAGGCCTCATTCGAACTCTTATTGCCTTCCATTAGCAACGAACAGCGTCAGCATGCTCTCACCTACCACAGCCAGTTGCGGCACGGCCAGTCCCTCTTCTTCAGGCTGTCAGACGCCCAGATCAAAGGTTCTAGAGTGCTGCTGGCAATTGAGTTAGATGAAGTGTGGTAGTTTCAAACGCCGTTTGCAGCTGGATATGCTCTCGCGGGAAGACCTGATCCGATTCGTCAAGAAGCAGGTGGGCGCCGCCAAGACGGCCAATCAGCGAGCGGCGCAGCTGGAGGGCCAGGTCAAAGAGCTCGCCGACAAGCAGGTGGCGCTTTCGTACCTGAAAATGCGGCTCAATTCGTAACCAGATACAAGGAACTTTGTAGGTCAAAAGCGATCTTCTCAAGGAGGAGCTGGCTCTGGCCAAAGCCGAGTGTTCGTCCAAAACGGAGCAACTGCTCCAACTCTCTTCGGAGCTTGGTGAGACCATGCCTAATCCGTTGCTTGTGCGTCAGACAGACTTGCAAATCCGCTGATTTCAAATTTGTGACTCTAGAATCTGAGCGAAGCGCGAAGGCGGCAGTGGAGGAGCGGCTAGGAAACGTGGAGGGTCAATTGGCCTCAGCCAAGGAGTCGCTCAATGCGAGCGGCGACCAATTGGAGCGCAAATGCGAAGTAAGCCTCCATTACACGTTTTGCACTGATGTGTTGATGCCGATGTGAACAGTCGGATTTGGTATAATGTGCCTCGGTGAAAACAATGATATCATATCGCCGTCCGCCCTCCACAAGTCGACTCTAATGCTCATCAGTCTCTTGCTTCTGAGTCGTCGTCTGCGCGCGCGACGGCGCTTCGATCCCTATCTCGCTCCCAATCGACTTCGCGCGAAGAGAAGATTCGAATCCTATTGTCCTCGCGGCTCTCAGACAATCTTTCGCTCCCTCGCTCGCTTTCCTTATCGAACTGCGACCATCTCCAAAAGGCTCAGAACACTGACGTCGACCATGTAGAAAGTATGGTGCGACTCTGTGACAGTGCCGACTTCTAAATTCTCTGTCTGAGTGGTAAATTTCTACGCGATGGTGACTCTTGAGGTGACTAGCTAGCCTTTCCTTCACGCCGTCCAATTTTAGTGGCTGTTTTAGTCTCTCTGTGCCTTGCAGGAGGAGTGCCAAGTGCTTAGGGATGCCTTGAACGAACGAGCGGCCCTTTGTGAGGAGCTGAATTTGGGTGAGCGATGGGGTGCGTTGGATTACAGTAATTCTCCAGGTAGGTGCGTGAAAAGGTTGCTGAAAGAACTCTCTTAGGCAAAGTTTCAGAGCTAATAGTGGCTGTCTTCCTAATTGGCAACATTTGCGCCAAATCCACTGTACAGCCGATATTCACGCCTATCGCACCTGATTCCTTCCACAGTACCTTTCCGTACTCTCTCAGAGAACGAGCGCCAACGCGAGGAGCTCCAGGGTTTGCGGGAGCGTCTGGAGTCTTCTCTGAGTCCACTCCAGGAGCAGCTCATAGTAACTGAGCGCGAGAAGGAGGAGCTCGAGAGAAGACTCACAGAGGCGGAGGAGTTCGAGGCGCGTGTGTTCGCTGGGAGCACTCGGGTCGAGTTGCTCCATAGGTCGACGCAGACCACTGCTCAATGGGAGGGAGCGCGCCCGCCGCCTGAGAACTCGGAAGTTCGTGTAATTACTCTCGGAATGAAGCGAAGTTTGGCATCAGCACATGCACAGGTGGCGGGCGGGCTCTTTCCTGTCGGCGGCGGGGCTTTCTTCCGCTTGCTGCGAAAATGCCACCGCGCCGACAACCCTGCGTCCACCCTGTACACACACACTCATATTCAGGCGAAGTTCTCAGCCGTTCTGGTGGAGCAGCAGACGACGAAGGCCGACCTGGAGAAGGAGCGTCTTGAGCGCGAGTCCGTTCTGCGCGCCAATCGGAGTCTGGCGAATGAAGTGGCCGAGTTGAAGCGCAAGTTGGCCCTTCTCAACAAGGTCCAGAACGAGAGGGCCACGGCCGATTTGGAGCTGGTCGAGGCGTCGGTGGGTGAGACAGACGTACAGTACCTACTACTGTAATGCCTTACTTCAGTGTGCCTGAGTTAGTGTGTGATTTGACTGCGGTCGCTCTTGTATGGGAGCGTTTGTTTACTTCACTACAGTTTGTAAACTACTGAGTATTGCGTCCAAATACAATCTAAAGCTGATCAATTTTTGGAGCGCTTCAGCGCAGCGAGTTCGAGCAACTCAAGTCACAGGCGGACAACCTGCAATACGACCTGCTGAAGCGGACCAGCGAATGCGAGGTGATTCTCTAACAAAAATTGCTCTATTGAAGGTTACTGCACCTACCGTAATATCTTCGATTGGAAATGGAACGTTGGCTCGTTTTCAGGTCTTGACACAAGCGTTGGAAAATGCAAATGAAGAGGCGAGCCAACTCAGAAAGGAGGCCGACGAGCTTCGGAACTCGTTGGCGGAATCCCAGGTGCATTGTTTGGAAGGAATTTGTTTTATCTGAGAATTGCAATCACAGTCCAAATTTCAGAACCAGGTGACCTTTCTGGAGAGCGAGCTGGCAACCCTGCAAGTTTCGAACGAGCAACAACAGCGTCAAGTAGCAGTGGAGACGCCGTCAAATTCGACGCTGGACGCCGCTTCTCAAACCGAACAGAATCTCTGTGACGATGCGCCGAGCGAAGCTTCCATAGAACCGGTGACGAGTCAAGCAGCGGCCGGCGACGGCGTCGAAAGTGTTCAGGTTCGTGTTAGATTTGCAATTGAGTGAGTTGAAAAATGTCGGTAACTTCGTTCAGACTGAGCATACGGCGCGAAGTCAAGAGGAGTTGGACGGCCTGAGAAGCGAAATCGACTCCCTGCGTCGCTCCAAGGACGATCAGAGGGCGCTGATCGATAGCGTATGCTGTTCATTTTGTGAAAACCATCAGGATAAGTAGTCGCAGTGAGTCGATTCTTTCAGATCTCGAAGCAGCTGGAGCAGCGACAGGCCGACTTGGACAAGTCTAGGAAAGAGGTCGAGACACTGCAGGCGCACCTCGACATGCTGAGAGAGGTACCAGAGGGTTACAGTAGAACCGCTGCGAGTTTTTCGGTACTATGGCCGATTTTGGACGATCTCGTATGCGGGGTTGAATTCGAGCTGCAGAGCGCTCGATATTTTGCCCATCTTTAGCGCTTTCACTACATGACTACGGTAACTGTGGCACTGTGAATCACATGGAATTATGGTAAGTGCCACATCCGTTGCAGTCGTCGACGAAGGAGAACCTGTTGAATCTGGAGATGGCGGACTACGAGCGCAGTCTGGCGCATCTCAACGAGGAGCTGAGACGACTCAACGAGTTAGTCGACTCCAAGACCAACGAGAACGCCTCACTCAACAAGGAGCTAGGTGGGTGTTCACGCGAATACTCGGAATGATGACAATGTATGCTGCGTAATAACATCACAAAACCATAGCAAAATAACGAGATAACAGAACCCGATGTTCGCAACCGATGTTCGTTCTCAGGGAGAGCGCACAGTACAGTGTGTTGAGTTCATAGTTCAAAGTTTTTCTTTTGGACAACCCGCCGACAGAGTACGAGGTGCCGTAATCCAATTGCTGAGCGAAGGGGGGCAGACCATGAACTAGTTTCTGCTTATGTCATCCATTCCCTATCTTCCATTCCTCTTCTCCAGAGTCTCTGCGCAGTCAGAAGGAGCGTCAGGAGGCGAATGTGGGCAAGTTGAAGTCGGCGCTGGTGAAGACGCGCAAGGAGTTGTCTTCGGCCAAGAACGAGGGCGACGAGAAGCACTCAGAACTGGCCGACCTCCAGCAAAGACTCGACAACACCAAGAGGGAAGTGGAGTCGCTGAAGGTGGGCGTGTGTGTGAGGTGGTGGAACAGCCTTTCTCCCGCCACTTTGCTATGTAAAGAATTTTTTTCAAAACAGTTATTTTTTCCAAAATATGTACTAGCTTCATGCAGAGCCTACCATACGGTGCTACATGCAGTGTTGTATGTTATACAGACATGGTACCACTGCACGCTATGCTGTGTGGCAGAGTCTAAAGTCTACAGCAACGTTTGAGACAAATTACTGACAACAACATATGACAACCGCCTTCGCTTGTGGCACTGATTGTTGTCCGCAGTGCAGATTCTGTTTTCATTATGTAGTTCTGTGCTTCATAGTGCAGGAAAAGCTTCAAGTATCGTACGGTTGGATTAGCTGGCTTACATTTCTGAGTACTAGTATTTTGTACTGACTTTTAAAGTATTATCTAAAATACCAATTCAAAAAACTGCATCTCTTGTGGGATCTCAGCTGGAGCTGTCGACTAGCACCTCGACGAGCGAGCAGCGCCTGAGACAGCTCGAGTTCAGCCAGGTGCAGATGGAGCGCGCCGTCGAGAGACTGGAGGCCGAGAAGAGAACAGCCTCCGAGCAACTGGCGTCCGTTCAGCAGGAGTTCGCCGCCTACAAGGTACCCGACTAACTAGGGGCGCTTAACGTGAAGATTTACACCGGAACTTAGAGTCATTATGGCGAAGTTTGAGCCATTATATATCGTGCTATGTAAGTCGTGCAAACTTCTCCTTTTACAGGCTTCATATTCCCATATGTGCGGTTTGACGATCCAAGTTTTATCCACGTCGGATACAGTTCGAGTGGTGAAACGCCGAAATTATAATGACTCAAACTCCTGTTGCGTAATTAGCGACTGCTTACCCCAAGGAAAACACGCACAGGAGACCGACGTAGAGCGGAAATGCCGCAAAGACATAATTTACACTCGCCGTCGTATCGTCATGTCTCCAGCGCTGACATCGGTCGTCGTCGGCAGTAGCACTCGGATGAGGGACGGAAAAATCAATTTTCAGCAATCGTCGCCAAAGTTACACATTTAATACAGTTTTCCAAGCGGCATCGAATGGTCGTAACCACACCGCGCTCCGTAGCGTCGTTAGCGAGATATGACGCATCAAAGTTTGACTTTCCATTGAAATAATTGCCAAAGTGTCGCAGTTCGCACATTGTAACTTGGGCCGGCAAAGAGCCACTCAGCTGAGACTTGCACAACTCGCAGACAGGCTGCATGCATAGTTTTTGAAAAAGTTTCGTTTGAATCGGGCGTCGGACAGCCAGTCAACAAAGCTATCAAAAAGGCTAGTTTGCGACTCGCGAGATTCGAAGAGCAAGACGGCTTCTTTGCTGGCTTTGTTGACTGGCTATCCGACGCCCGATTCAAACGAAACTTTTTCAAAAACTATGCATGCAGCCTGTCTGCGAGTTGTGCAAGTCTCAGCTGAGTGGCTCTTTGCCGGCCCAAGTTACAATGGTGCGAACTGCGACACTTTGGCAATCATTTCAATGGAAAGTCAAACTTTGATGCGTCATATCTCGCTAATGACGCTACGGAGCGCGGTGTGGTTACGACCATTCGATGCCGCTTGGAAAACTGTATTAAATGTGTAACTTTGGCGACGATTGCTGAAAATTGATTTTTCCGTCCCTCATCCGAGTGCTACTGCCGACGACGACCGATGTCAGCGCTGGAGACATGACGATACGACGGCGAGTGTAAATTACGTCTTTGCGGCATTTCCGCTCTACGTCGGTCTCCTGTGCGTGTTTTCCTTGGGGTAAGCAGTCGCTAATTACGCAACAGGAGTTTGAGTCATTATAATTTCGGCGTTTCACCACTCGAACTGTATCCGACGTGGATGAAACTTGGATCGTCAAGCCGCACATATGGGAATATGAAGCCTGTAAAAGGAGAAGTTTGCACGACTTACATAGCACGAGATATATAATGGCTCAAACTTCGCCATAATGACTCTAAGTTCCGGTGTAAATCTTCACGTTAATGGAGGGGGGGGGGGCGCTTATTCGAGGGGGGCGCTTATTAACTCGACCCCTCGAGAGTGCCAAAATTTCCTCAAAATTGACTGTTATTGTCACATTTTTGCGCATATTTGCATAGATTTTGGACTGAAACTGTCAAGATTTTGATCAAAGACCTACAGTTGGTCGCTGAACTGCCATTGATAGCCCTATCTTGCGATAGAACTGGTCACAGGGCATGTATGGTAAGGTTAGTTGTACTGGCACTTAATAAAGGGGGTGCTTATTGGAGGGGGGCGCTTATTTTCTCAACCTTCCGCTACGAGTGGCGCTTATTCGAGGGGTTCGCTTATTGGAGGATTTACGGTATGTGCGCACATGGCATCTCTTTGTAGGTGCGCGTCCACGCTGTGCTCAAGGAGCAGCAGTCGAACGGCTCAGTCTCGGAGGACGAACCCCTCTCCGCATCAGAGAGGTCGTTTTGTTTACTGGGCGATTTTGGATTCTTCGAGATAGATTTTCATCCTTTCAGAAGTGAGCTCAAGAGGGAAATCGAGGACCTGCGCTCGAAGCTCACCGAGGCGACGTGCGTTATCCTTTGGACTGGTGACTTCCACATTTCAGATCAATTATAGGCGCTTGTATTATTCATTGCAGGCAGACCAATCGTTCGCTGATGGACGAATTGAGATCGGCTCAGGAGCAAGCCGACAGGGCCGAAGGCAAGTGTCGCGCCCTGGAGCGCCAGAGGGAGGAGCTGACCAGTTTCTGGGAAACGAAGTTGGACCATTGCTATTCTCATACCTAGTATGTATTCACCTGCTTGATAACGATCCCACATCGACCCCAAGGTTCGACAACCAGTCGCGGAGCTTCGAGGGCCGACTGGCCAAGGAGACGGAGACAACGAGACAGCTGAAACTGGATCAAGATCGCATCATCGCTAGCAATGAAGTAACATGTTTTGAGAGCTTTCAAAGCGGCAGAATCTAACGTGAACTCCCTTTGCTCAGACGCAGCAAGCGGACAGGGAGGCGCGCCACCTATCCGAGACGGGTGCCCTCTCGTCCAGGGTGGAGGAGCTGGAGAACGAGCTGGCGCTTCTCAGGATGGCGCACGCCAAATCTCCCGTATCGAACTCGAATCAGCCCACTTCCTCCTCCTCTTCGTCGTCAGAGAAGGCGGTCTCGCCTGCGCCCAATACTGGCGCAGCTGCTGCGCAGTCGCCGCCCGTGGGCGAGCGGAAGCCGGCCGAAGGTCCTATAAAGTATATCGTACTATACACCTTTGATTACGCTGGTGTATTGAGGAGACCTGCTTTAACAGTAACCCCCCACTCATTAGAATCATTTCCCCTCCCATTGGTCAATTCCATGGGCACGCCACTGGTTGATTCCATTTAAGACTGCTGTGGATGTCGCTTACTCTTTCACAGGAAGGGAAAGCGTCCACGAAATGGGTGCCCAGCCGACCAGTCCCAGGCAGCGAGGCTTCGGCAGGCCTCCCGACCTCCGCCTTCATCACCACCAGTCGACCGGCGGCGGCGCCTTCTACCGAAGCGCCCGTGAGTCGCTTCAGTCGCCCACCGGCTTCCTCGCCTTGGACGAACTGATCGCTGGGGACAGGCACAGTGAGCACACATAGACAGATTTGACGCGCTTATTCGAGGATTGCTGTAGCACCAGCAGTGGACATATCTCAGGCGTGACCAGCAGCAACACGCTGCAGCTCAGCCCCATGGAGCTGGAGGAGGCGACGGCCAAACTGGAGAAGTCCCTGCGCAGAATCGGCCATCTCAACGAGCTGCTGCACGAGTCCGAGGCGGCGCACGAACGACTGAGGTGACGCTGTTTTGTTGGTGCCACAGAAGCGAGGCAGTATGAACTAAAGGAGCGTTGTCTACCTATTTGCAGCGAGCAGAACAAGCTGCTGAAGGCGGAGATCCGCCGCCTGGAGCAGAACGAGGAGCGCGAGAAGCACCTGGCCAACATCGAGTACCTCAAGAACATCCTACTGAAGGTCTACTGGCGTCTTTTCCGCTTGGCGACGCTCATAGTGCGTCACTTCACTTCGCTTGCAGTTCCTGGCGCCCCAGGTGTCGGACGAGCGCAGGCGTCTCGTGCCCGTGCTGACCACCATGCTGCGCCTGACCCAGGAGGAGACGGCACTGCTCAACGCCGTCGTCGCCGCAGGTAGTTCTCAGTTGTCTATAACCTGCACTTTCGGTCAACTTTGGTGTGCTTCTGAGTTGCATATGCCGAACTACTGTAATCTTGGTCAACTTTTGTCGACCTATGGCCCTTTCGCTTCAGAGGAAGGCGGTACCGCCGACGGCCAGCAAGGGACGGCCGGTTGGGGAAGCTACTTCCACCGCTGGTCGGGACTCACCTGAGACAACTAACGGCATACACAGAAGCCTCATTCCGAGACAACGTCTGATGAAGACGACGACATCGTCGATTGCTTCTCTCTTCGCTCACTCTGCTGTGCCTGTTTCGCCTATATTGTTGTTGCTGTGCACACGCGCTGGTTACGGTATCCTGCGATTGCAGTGCACGACGAACGGGAATCTGTTGTGGACGGCGTTTTGTGACGATCTGTTTTAGAGGCCGTTGCTTTCTTGTTGGTTTCCTTCGCTTCTCGGCTTTCGCCACTCTTGCGTGTGTCGCCTGCCTGTGACGACACAAATCGAACTGTGATAACGACGACGACCCAAGCCGTTGATCGATCGCTGTGCAGTGTCCTTCCAGAGCTACAGTACTTGGACGAGTATTTTCGCGCGTTGTGCATTTCGTTGCGGTGGTTTCAGCTGTTTTCAAATGGCCGACACGATAAACGTTCGCTCGTTGGCATATCTCGCAACCCACCTGGAGCTGGAGCGGCCGCCGCCCAGCGCCCGTAGTAGTAAGGAGGCTAGTAGCTTAGCTCGCTAGCCTCTTCCCTCCTCCCGTCACTTCCACACCCATGGTGGTCACTGCAAGGACAATCGCCAGTGGCGTCGTTCTTCGCTCATCGCCTTGCCTCGCGATAACGTGAGGCGAGAGTACTGTACATGTGCTATGTACTATGTAGTGTGAGCATAACCGATGTCACTGCAAATTTTTCGTGTATTCGCATCAAGCCACCTCTTTTCGATTCCATTCACCATGCGATGCGCTCTAGAAACAAAACCAAAGCAAGCAGCGTTCTACCGGCGCACTCCAGAGCCACCCAATCCAACTACCGTATACCTACCTAAATAAGCCGCCGAAAGGTGGAATGCAACGCGAGAACGAAAAGAGAAACGCCGAGAGCGTGGGGGGAGCAACAACCAACGGCCACTCACTGGGGGAAGAGACGGAGACGACACTCACTCCGCGCCACTCGACAGACATCCATGCCGACTCTCTAAATCCAACGCTCCCTACCACTAAAGAAAAGCCAAAGGACAAAGGAAACTACAGCCGCACGCAGAACAGCCGAACACGCACGCATGTCGACGGGCCTACACAACCAGAGGTGGAGGGGGAACGCGACGGCAGACGGGGGAGGGAGACACAAACTAACGTGCAGTTTCCACGCCGCACCTAACCTTTCACAACTCAACCCAGCGCAATAGGCACACATGTGTGTAACGCCTACTGTATTGTCTCGAACAAACGCCCACTCCTGAGACAGGGAATGAGCGATAGCGACCAATAGAAGTGCGCGTCGTCACTTGGAGACAGCGCGAGTCTTGGCAATTAGAAAGCAAAGAACAAAACTAGCGCCGCAAAAATCGCCTAGCCGACTATAGGTTTCGCGCCTATACTTCAACCTTGGGGGCACCAGAGGGGAGAGGAAGAATTCCAGTCGAATCGCAACAAAAGTACTCGCAAGAGCAAACCTCAACGGTTCCTACATAGATATGAAGAAGAGGGGAAAAGGGGGAAGCAGCTCAAAGAAGCGGACAAAACAACGCGTACAGTAACTGTTCAGGCGCGCGACTCTCTGTCTCTGTCGTCGGTCGGCGGTTCGGTCTTCGAAGGGGCGCTGCCGTCCTCCTCTCCCATTGGCTGGTGGGTGTTCAGCACAGAGATCGCCTCCTCCACCTGGCATTGACAGACGGAAAGATAGAGATTGGCAACAGAATTCTAGTTCAATTGTAGTAACTTTATCTTAACCGCATTTTGAATACGGTAGTTTCACGGTAGCCTACAGTGCCTTTCCAAATGCTTAGCTCAAGGCCAGGAAGCAACACAGGGGATCTGTGTGCAGGAGTCCCTGCATAGTAGTGCCCAAACAATAACCTTTTTCTTGAAGAGTGTCTCGTCGGTGAGCATCATGAGAAGTTCGGAGTTGTCCATTTCCAGGAGCATTCCAGTCACTTTGCCCGCCATATTCTGACTGTACAACTTCTCGATCAGAGGGTACATGCGCTCGCCCAGCAGCTGCTTCTGCTCCTGAAGCAACCAAACAATCATACTTTGTTTACTCAAGCTGTGACTCACTTGTGAATGGGAACCACCTGCAAGGGGGCGCTGGCCAGCTCGGCAGGCGTGATCGGCGGCTGTCCTTGGATCTGCAGCGCCTGCAAAGAGGCAGAAACAACATTCTTCCATGAATAGACTCAATTACCCAAATCATCCAAAGGGTTGTGGGTACCTGCGGGGGCGGCGCCTGCTGGACGGGCGAGCGAGCGGTCTGAGTCGCCTGAGGATTGGCAGTCTGCGAAGACGTCGGCGGCGGCGGCAGTTGTCGAGAGGCGGGGGCGGAGGCAGAGGAAGCGTACTGACTGCCGGCGGGAACGAAGTTGTACCGATTGGGGTCGGAGAGTCGCTGCGTCTGCGGCTGGTGCACAGAGGGCGCCACTCCCGCCCCGGCGCTGGGAACGGACGCCTGCTGCGACTGCGCCTGCGTCTGACGCGAGCCGACCGTCGACTGCGGCGCCATTCCGCCCATCGACACGCCACCCTGACCCATGCCTCCTCCTCCCATCTGACTGGGCACTGAACTACGGACGGGATGAATGTTTCAAGCGAAAGCGCTACCAACAAGTAATTTCAATTTGTGTCCCAGGTACTGTCCTATGTACATTTCATACAGACAGATTGAGAAGGAAAGCGGAATGTTACAGTATCCACTCACCCTGATGCAATCTCGTCTGGATGGGCGCCGACATCCTCTGCTGCTGCTGCTGCGACATCATCGACTGTGGCGGCGGCTGCACAATCGTCGAGGGTCGGCCGCCCATCCTTCCTACAAAGGCCACAATTGCTTGGAACCACTCAAACAGGGTACTAAGCCAAATACAGTGGCGTCTGTTTCCCATTACCGGGTCCGCCGTACATCTGCGGCTGAGTTCCGGCGGCGGCGATCATCGGCTGTCCGTACGGCGTCAGACCTGCAACGTGTGAGTGCAGTTTGGTAGTGTGTACTACTTACGCTTCCCAGTCGGTATTGGGGGGCCTACTATTTACTATTGGTACTATTTAGTACCTATTGCGACATTGGTATGTAAGTGAACCACCCACCGGCCCTGTACATGGAAGCAGTCCATCTGGGAGTCTGCTGGGCGGCGACTCTGACGGTGGGGGCTCCAGTGGAGGGATTCTGAGGGAAGGCGGCGGCTGCAGGGTGAGGGTGGTAGGGAGTCAGATAGGCGGCCGCTCTCCCAGTCTGAGGAGTGAAGTAGCCCGCCGGCGTGGGAGCGAACATCGTGGGAGCGCCGCCGCCCGTGCTCTGAAGCGACGCACTGATGTACTCATCTGAAGGCATGTGTCAAACCAAAGAACGAGGAAGAGAGAAAGAAGCTCATACGGCCATGCGCATGTTGGCGAGTCTCTGCATGTACTGACTGGCGAGTTGCGCCTTGCGGTCCTCCTTACGCTGCGCCAACGCCACGTACAGAGGCTTCGAGCCGAACTGAAGGAAGCGATCGATCAGTGATACCGTACACCCGCTTGCAGTTACGGTAGAGATAATAAGCAACAAGCAACGGATGCGCAAAACGTATGTACCATTTTGTTGCTCATCTCGGCGACGGCTTTGGTAGCCTGATCGCTCTTCTCGAAGCATACGAAGCCGAAGCCCTTCGACCGCCCCTCCTCATCCACCATCACCTGTGATTATTGATTGATTATGATAATGAACAGTACAACAGGATTACTGTAATTCTA
Organism: Linhomoeus sp. GSCO2_2; assembly: GCA_030248115.1. Classification (NCBI taxonomy): domain Eukaryota; kingdom Metazoa; phylum Nematoda; class Chromadorea; order Monhysterida; family Linhomoeidae; genus Linhomoeus; species Linhomoeus sp. GSCO2_2. The sequence continues at coordinate 62,107 of JASAMZ010001465.1, read as the reverse complement.
ACTACTGTAGCATAATTCCCTTTCCATCACCCACTTTGCAGGAGGTGATGTCTCCGAATTGTCCAAAGGCCTCTCTCAACTGCTCGTCCGTCACGGCGTCGTCCAAATTCTTCACGTACAGATTCACTCCCGCGTACCTGCAGCAATGGAGCGTCTACAGTTGAAGCGCACAACACACATGCCTACGGAACTACAAATTGCAGCCGATATTCGAGGGCACAGGATGATAGATCTTATAAAGGCAACACAAGGTCAAAGACGCAGTACTGTCGCTGTTTCTCCTGTCGAAGGTTCTCGTATCGTCGCTTGAGTTCGGCCACTCTCTCGGCTTTCTTCTGAGCCCTTCCCACATACAGCACCTTCCTCTCTCCCCCTCCTCCTCCCTCTAGCTCCTTCTCGTGCATCTCCGACACCGCCTAAGCATTATGGGATACAATCACACTGGTAACACATCCACTCAGTTACAAAACAATCGAGTAAGAGAAAGAAAGAGAACGAGAAGACTGACGGCCTGCGCTTGCTCGGGCGTCTCGAAGTTGACGAAGCCGAAACCGCGCGACTTTCCTTCCGCGTCCAGCATCACCTCAACCATAAGCTACAGTAAACGTTTACACTAGTTCGCAATTCTACCATCAGAGTTACTGGTACCTTGGCCGAGAGGATGTTGCCGAACTTGTGGAAGAGGGCGCTGAGCTGCTCGTCCGTCTTCACGTCCTCAGGGAGGTTTTTGACAAAGCAGTTGGTGAATTTGCGCACGCTTCCTCCCAACTCGCGCTGACGACGCTCTCGCGACATGAAGTGACCCACGAACCTACAAACAACGATTGGAAGTTGTGCTACAGAGACCTGTGTATGTAGATCGACAAAGAGGAAAGTGGAAAAGAATATTGTACCGCTTCTTCCGCCATCAAATGATATAGGTAACCACTTCTATGAGACTATGACACAGACAGAGTCAGAACCCTTTCTGCAAATGTGAAAGGGCACCGACACTTTCTTGCCCTCGAGAAGCATGCCGTTGACCGCTTGAATGGCTTTGGTGGCCGCTTCTTCCGTGTCGAAATGAACGAATCCGTAGCCCTTACTCTGATGCGTCGTCTCGTCCACCGCCACCTACAAGCATCGCACAAGTTGTAGTGTACAGGGTGGTAGACTGAAGGCACCCCATTGTCTCATCTTCACATCACATCAAACAACAAACATTTTACACAAACACAAGCACAACAACTACAAAACACTGCAAGAACAAGCAACCTTGCATGAGGCGATGTGTCCAAAGGTGGAGAAGGTGTCGTAGATGGCTTTGTTGTCGATGGATTTGTCCAAATTCTTTATGAAGATATTCCCCACGCCGCTGCGCCTCGACGACGGGTCGCGCTGACTCCACATGATTCGGATGGGCTTGCCGCTCATTTGGTCGAAGTTCAGAGTGTCCATCGCTCGCTCAGCTGCAATCATTGAACTTCGAAATATACCCAGCAATTGACAACATCGACAACTGCTGACCGTCGGCCGGCTGCTGGAAATTGACGTAGGCATAGCCCAGGGAGCGTCGACTGACCGCGTCGCGGCACACGCGGATGGAGAGGACGGGACCGGCCTGCAAAATAGCAGTAAATCTTCTTTGGCAAGTTGCCAAAACCCGAAAGCGCTCGTTTTGAGTTGTAATCAACCTGGGAAAACTTCTCGAAGAGTAGGGCTTCGGTGACTTCGGGGTCGAGATCTCCCACATAGAGACTGGCCATGGGGTAGCTGGGCGCCAGACTCGGACCCCCCGTCGCCGCCGCCGTACCGCCGCTGCTTCCCCCCACCGGATTCGTTCCTCCCGCGGCCATGCTCGAGTTGAAGTTGGAAATTTCCCCAAAATAATCTGGTTGTTTTTGGAATTTTTATTTTTTGGCGCGAAAAAGCGAAACAAAAGCTGACGCGACCCCCCGAAACTAAGCCCCCTTGCGTGCGGCGCCGAAACTAGTCTGCCACGAGAAAACGAACAGATCGACTACAGCGAATGACGTAGAGGCTGTCATGACACGTGGCAGCGTTGATTTGGCAGTTTGCAAACATTTGAACTCAAACGAAAAGCACGGTAGCTGTACGATTCAAAAAATTGTCTAGTCCATGATCGAAACGACACCACGTCAAAAAGCTGAAAACAAGCTCTTAGCTATATTTTAGTTCCACTTTATGAGGTATTTATGAACTGACGATGAAATGGCGCAAGACGTCCCCGAAACTTCTCCCAACATAACAGCGTACGTCAACTGAACACGAGACACATAACTGCAACGTTCGGTACGTGAAGCCATTACCAACAGTTTTTGGGCAGTTTGAATTTAAATTTAGGTACGGTAACGTATAATATTCAAAAATCTTGCAGGAATCATTGTCAGTGTCCCAACAATGAGTAACTAATTCAAATTGGATATGCAAATTCATATTTTGCAACAGTATTTCAAACTTCGAGCTGCATAGGTGCGCTGATGTATCGCCACACCAGCACACCACTATAAACAGCGGTCATTTCGAGTAATGAATCCAAGGTAACACAAGAATTTGTCCGTCCTATGTAGTTGATGATACGCACAGTGTTTAACAACTGTTGGCCCCTCTTATTTGTCTTGTTCAGTACATCTCATAAATAGACACCTCACAACTCACCACAATGCCCGTCTTTCTTCGGAGCCCTCCTCTGTCGCTGTCGCTCTGAAGCAGCACACAGATTACCACTTCCGTCTTACATCGTACCGATAAATACAATCGTTTCAGGACGCGCTCTGCGTAGACCGACCCTAGAGCGCTATAGTTTTCAAATTCCGGGCTCTGTTGCGAGAAGACGGATAGGTGACAGATCGGGGGAAATTCGCCGCCATTGCTGCAGAGGGGCGGGCCAAATGGACTACTTCCTCGACCGCTACCTCTTCCCTTACCTCCCTATGGCTCTGAACGACGAGCGAAAGACCTCCATTCGACACGCAGCCATGGAGATTGTCTCGGTGAGGAAAAGACCTTTGTGTTGTGTACTGTGAAATGCGAAAAATTTATGCCTTGATTTTCAGTGGGGCGACTGGTCGTGCGGCCTTCAAGATCCGGCCACGTTATTCGAGAACCACCCCTCTTACCTGCTGGCCGAGGGAACATTTCTGTTTCTGGGACTGCTTGTCATGATAAATGGTAGGAAAGTGTGATCTCTGCGCTTTTGGCATGCGAAAATCTTCATTTGTGAGAGGAATTGAGTGCTGTATACATAAATGGCGGCCGTGTGGATTACATGTTGGCCAGTCTGTCGCTCTGCACTAGCGTCGCAGTTTGTAGTTTGATCTTCTGATTCCCTTGTTCAACAACGAAAACCCAGCTATCTTTCGACTCCGATTCCAACGCAGTTGCATTTCCCTCCCTTCAGCCTGGCGCCTGGGCGGTCGTCACTTCTACCTGTGGTTGGGGTCTCTGGCCCTGGGTCTCATCTGCGAGGGCGCCCAGTTGCAGCTGGCCGAGGGCAGACTGAGTCGCCAGTGGCACAGTCAGTCGACCGTCATGTTGATGGGCAGGCGACTGCCCCTTCATCACGTAGTGGGAGTCTACCCCCTCCTGACCTATCTGCCTTCCGTCGTCGCCAGCAGGTAGAGAGTACAGTAATCTTGCTTCAATTTCCTGCTTGGCCCTCCCCTAAACTCGCCTTATCTCCTACCTCCTATCCCCCCCCCCCTCCCCTTAGCGTGACGAACACTCGTCCATGCGGACTACTAGTGCCGTCTTTTGTCGGTGGCAGTTGTGTGGCACATTGGCCTTTGCCCTGTATAAGGTTGAACTGGCCTGGCCATTGCTGTATTCTTCTGCAGGTTGCAGCTGTCCTGGCTGGCCGAAAGCTGCGCCGCCGCTCTGATCTCTCTGATGCTTTCGGTGCCCTATGAACTCCTTGGTGAGAACAAGTTAGAGACGTAGTTTCCCAATGTCATATTTTGTTGTAGCGCGTTCAAAATCTTGTACATTTGTTGTAGAAAGATTTTTATACTCCACAAAAAAGTGTGGAGTACATAGCGATTGTGCGCGAAACGCAGAAAATTACAGTCAACGGCGTTCGCGCGTGAAGCGGCCGATTCCAAACGGTCTTTTGCGTTGGGTAGGCCAAGTGGGTGGGCAGGGTGGACACCAAACGGGGTCACGCTCCGGGACCCCGTTGGCGGGAAATTCAAAAATTTAAATTTTTAAAGTACTGAAAAATGGGTTAAACAAGGTAGAACTCGAAAAACTTGCATATAATGGTATATACTATCTTTTGATATGTTGTAGTACTCGATAGTGCCGAACACGCAAAAAAAGAATTGGATCGCTGCGGGACCCATTTTGGCGCCAAATTTGAAAAATTCGCGATTTTTCGCTATTTTCCGACTTTGACGGTTTGCTGTGCGCGATAGGTAGCAGCTAGAGCCGCGAGACCGCTTTTGGTGCTCCTTCCCAGATGTCCTCTATCGAATGAGCCATGAACGGAGAAGATCGGTTGAGACACAAAAAAGTTATCTTGGTGGAACTTTTTTGACTCCGGGGTCAAAAGTTGCGCTTTTCGCGTTTCGACGTCTGTAGCACTAGCGGGCCCAGGGGGGGGGGGGGGCAGAGGGGGCACTGCCCCCCCCCCCGTACGGTCCGACCTTTGAGAATAAATTTGCTTAAACGACACACGAATATCAAAAAATTTCGCCTGCGGCGCTATTTTGTAAGAGAATTTGGCATTTTGGGACCAAAAATCGCCAAATTTTCGCCTGCGGCGCTCAATTTAGGCAAATTTTTGTACAGGGAGCATAAAAAACGTAAAAATTTTCGCCTGCGGCGCAATTTTGAATCTAAATTTAGGGTATCTAACAGGTTGCAAAGGTCAAATTTTGGCGATTTTTAGCGTTAAAATGGCCTAAAAGTGCGAAATTTTCGCCTGCGGCGCTTTGGAAAATTTTCGGATTTTGTGCCCCCCCTATCGGAAAATCCTGGGCCCGCCACTGGTCTGTAGCGCCCGAATGCGTTGCGGGATCGTTCCAAATGTGGTCCTAAGCGATTCTACGTTGAAATCTGGTCCAGAAAAGTGTTTTGGACAAATTTTCAGAGCTACAGTAACCCTGCCGCGTCCATTTGAATTTTGGGTGTCGGGTCGACTTTGGCAATACTATACTTGATTTCAGGGTTTTCGGGGGCGCTGATTACGAATTTGGCATTCGTTTAGCGCTTAGATGATGTTTGAACGTACTTACGACGAAATCGCATGCTACCGTACCCCAACTGCAGAATTTCGTTTCTGCGAGTCCATAGGAAGTTAGGGGTGTTGTATGTTGATTCTGGGGTATTTTGGGATGTAGATCACGAATTCAGCATTAGTTTTCCGATTGGGAGTGTCAGGAGGCCACAACAGCATATGAGTCACCGTGCGTAGGAGTTCAAATTTGTGGAGTATACTGCGTCCCCCGGACGACTCGCCTGGTTCATTATGTTACACTGACAGAGATTAATCGTTCCTTTCGTTTTTCCAAACCCCAAGTCACCTCCTGTGCAGGCTCCAAGCTGCTGTGGTGGCAGTGGCGCGGGGGCGACCCTCTGCTGCAGGAGAAGGCTCTGCTGCTGGTCCCCTGGGCGGTGTTCTACGCCAAGGTCGCCTTTACGCTCGCCTTCGTCTCCCTGGTCAAGACCTTCAGGACGCTGCTGCTACCGCTGGAGTACGACTGGAAACTGTAAGTTACATAGGGTGGGAAGTGACCTTGAGGGTAGAAAAGGATATGGAAGGACAGACACGATTTTTGTCTCGGATCGTGTCTATAGCGGCGCGCGCGCGATCAGATCATCGCAAGCACTGCAAATGTATCCACTGCGTCAGTGGTTGGTTGGTGTGGCGCTTCAAGAGCCTGGACAGGCGCAGTGGTGCAGTTTGCAAGTCGTGCAGCGAAGTGGCTTTTTGCAGATTCCCACGCGAGTTCCTGAGCGTTGTACTGGCGGCAACGTTGACTCTGGGCCTTGGATCTCTACTCTGCTTTCCCCTGGCAGTGGGGCACGCCTTTGGCATTCACACGGAGCTCATTTGCCTGACGCTCTTTGGCCTCTGCGCCATTGTGGTCTGGACGGCCGACAGACACGACGACTCACTGGAGGCTCGCCCTGAGGACGGAGGTATTTAGTTCGAACTCTGGAAACTACCAGCCCTTCTTTGACTGCAGTAGACAGACAAAAGAGCAAACGTGTGATGTCGGCTGGACCAAGATTCAAACTTTCCCGACGCCGCATGCACAAAAAACTACCGTATTCCAACAGTGGCTTAACTTCACCGATCCTATTTTTCATCTTCTTCCAGGCATCCGCTTCTCCTTCGACGAGTTGACCCCATCGATCTTCCTCCACCTGGGTCTGTTCCTGATTCTGGCGGTGGTGGCCCTTCCCCAAGAGATCATAGCCACGGGAATGTACCAGCCCGTGGGCAACTGCAACGCCACTGAGCCCCTGCCCGATCTCCCCGACCACTTCTACCAGTGGACCGGGCTGGTGAGATGGATAGGGCGCTGAAAAGCTTTGTGGTTGACCAGTCTAATTGCAGGCGCTAATGTCTGCTGTAGTATGACTGTGTGGGGTTGGTTGTCTCCACTGCCCCTCGTACCTGTTTCAAAGCAGTCTATACTTGCGCTTCACTATTTTGCGTGTGTTCACGCCTTGTTGGTTCGAGAATGGCGCGTCAATTGCAGAAGCGTCCCAGTCGCAAGACCTACCTATGCGGCACCAAATACGACAAGCGCCTGTTCGACTTCCACTGCCTGCCCAACAACCCCAAGAACGAAGCGCCCAAGTCGCAGGACGGCCGACCCTTGGAGTGGTGAGAAGAAGACAATTTTTATGATTTTGTGGCAATTTTTATTGGTGATCCACGTCCCTACAGGTACACGATGTGCGGCACCGCCTTCGGCAATCACTTGCAGCTGATTTTCGTCGTCTTCGTCGCTTCGGCTCTTTTCGGACTGGTGCTCTATCAGGTAACCAGATACAGAAAGATTCGGTTTATTATGGTCAGAAGTGCGGTAACCTTGCGCAAACCGTAGCCGGTATTTGCCCTTTTGATGTATGCGGATGCTTGCTGGGAAGGTTACTGGGTGAGGAGGAGTAGCTTTTTGATGGTTTTTGTCATATTTAGGTAATCGCGCGCAGTGGCGAGATCCCCGTAGCTCCCGTGAAAGAACGCAAGAAGAAGAAAGAGTGAAGGCTTTCGCGATCGATTCCGTTGCTACAGTGCCGTTCCTGGTGCCCCCCCAGGGATTTCCGATAGCTGTGTTCGTTCCGCCTAATTACCGGTTCGCATTGCCCAATTTCGATTGTGCTCCAGTTGTGGTGCCTTCCCGTTCTCATTTCGAAGTAAACAGTTCGATCTACATAATCTGCTTGTGAACTGTGAAGTGAGTCGAGTCGCGCCTATAGAGTGGCACTTTCTTATTACAGTGTTGCGGGTATGAATGAACTCAGTTGTTATACTCCACAAAAAAGTGTGGAGTATATAGCGTTTGTGCGCGAAACGCAGTAACTTTAACCGGATGGCGTTTGCGCGTGCAGCGGCCGATTTGCAAACGGTCTTTTGCGTTGGGTAGGCCTAGTGGGTGGGCAGGGTGGACACCAAACGGGGTCACGCTCCGGGACCCCGTTGGCGGGAAATTCAAAAATTTAAATTTTCAAAGTACTGAAAAATGGGTTACACAGGGTAGAACTCGAAAAAGTTGCATATAATGGTATATACTATCTTTTGATATGTTGTAGTACTCGATAGTGCCGAGTTGGCAAAAAAAGAATTGGATCGCTGCGGGACCCATTTTGGCGCCAAATTTGAAAAATTCGCGAATTTCGGCCCCGGGTCAACTTTGACTGGCTGCTGTGCGAGCTAGGTAGCAGCTAGAGCGGCGAGACCACTCTTGGTGCTCCTTCCCAGATGTCCTCTATCGAATGAGCCATGAACGGAGAAAATCGGGCGAAACACAAAAAACTTTCTTACACTGCGACTTTTTCGACTCCGGGGTCGAAAATTGCGATTTTCGCGTTTCGGCGCCTAGAGCGCTCGAATGCGTCGCCGAATCGTTCCAAAAGTGGTTTCAAACGACTCTGCGCTTAAATCTGGCCCAGAAAAGTATTTTGGAAAAATTGTCGAAGCTACAGTATCCCTCCCGCGTCCGTTTGAATTGTGGGTGTCAAGTCAACTTTTGCAATATTATACTCGATTTCGGGGTTTTCGGGGGCGCTGATTACGAATTTGCCATTTGTTTAGCGCTTAGATGATGTTTCAATGTACCTATGACGAATTTGTATGCTACCGTACCCCAAGTGCAGAATTTCAGTTCCCCGAGTCCGTAGGAAACTTGGGGTGTTGTATGTCGAATCTGGGGTATTTTGGGATGTAGATCACGAATTCAGCATTGATTTTGCGATTGGGGGTGCCAGGAGGCCACAATAACAGAGGAGTCACCGTGCGTAGGAGTTCAAATTTGTGGAGTATACTGCGTCCCCCGGACGACTTGCCTGGTTGAATCGTCCTTTCTTAGCTCATGGAAACCGCAAGTGTCACACTTCGCAACGTCGTCGAGCTGTGAGTTTCCTTTTAGCAGCCAGTAGAGGGAGTTATTCTGCGGTTATTTTTGAAGGTTGTCCTTTCAGAGTGCGCAGTCGAACGGAAGGAGCGCCATGTTGCGCCGGCGGTCTGCGCGCTAGGGTAGTTTCGTCAAATGAGGACGACGACCTGGCGATTCTCGTCACCGAGTCCTCCGGCCGACTACTACTGCTGGAATCCGACTCTGAGCAGGTGAGTGTTCCTTAGATACCGGGTGTTTTTTTTAATTCAGCAAATCGGAAATCTTAATAACTTTTGCGTGAGTTAACCTAGGCGGACGAAACTTGCACACGATAGACACAAAACTATGCCATTACATGTGTTACCAAATGGCATGATTTCGCTTCAAACTCCACAAGTTGCAGGGGATCAAAGTTGGGGTCCAAAATTTCTTTGAAGTGCCCCACTGGAAAGCCTAGAACTCAGGCAATAGGCGACACTTTTTCACATGACTTGCACCATCATATGCTAAAGAAAATGAGCTTTCATATGCCGCAAAAACCAACTCTGTAGTTCATATAACGCCAAAGTTACAGCTCGTCGAAGTTGGTTAAGAAGTGCCGTCGCGGGAGCTTTCGGTGCCGAGGAGTAGCGCAAGTGCGAAGAGCTTACACGACGGCACTTCTTGGCCAACTGTGACGAGCTGTAACTTTGGCGTTATTTCAACTACAGAGTTGGTTTTTTCGGCATATGAAAGCTCATTTTCTTTAGCATATGATGGTGCAAGTCACGTGTAAAAGTGTCGCCTATTGCCTGAGTTCTAGGCTTTCCAGTGGGGCACTTCAAAGAAATTTTGGACCCCAACTTTGATCCCCTGCAATTTGTGGAGTTTGAAGCGAAATCATGCCATTTGGTAACACATGTAATGGCATAGTTTTGTGTCTATCGTGTGCAACTTTCGTCCGTCTAGGTCAACCCACGCAAAAGTTATTAAGATTTTCGATTTGCTGAATTAAAAAAAACACCCGGTAGAACTCTGTTGAGATTTCTTGACTTCGCGCGCTAAATGGAGTCGAATCGACTGGAGAGTGCCGATTGGTTGAGTATCTCCCCTTCCATTCCCAGAAATCCAGCGGCGGCGACCAGGGGGGGGGGGCCGCACTTCCTCAGCTGCAGTTGACTTTAGAGAGGGCAAAAATGTGCCACCCCCGCCGATTTCGCGGCGATAGGAATTTTTTTGTAGGACCTTTTGACATATATGTAAAAAAGGTCGAAATTTCATATTCCGGCGTTATTTTCACTCTAGCGGGTCACAATTTTGAGTTTTTGGCGAAAAACCGGAAAATCGAAAATTTCGCCGTTTTTGGCGCACTTTTCAAAGGCTTATATCTCGAGATTGGGACCAGTTAGAGCGAAGCGGTTTCTTTTCGCGAATTGCCCGTTGTCAGCTCTACAACTTTGTTTAACATCGCTTCTTCCTATCTTGTACCGTTCTTGCGCAATAAGTTGCTCTTCTGTCCAAAACCCGTTTTTCGAGCGATTTTTTTTAATTTTTTCTTTCCGGCGTCGTATCTCGCCAACGAGAAACGATTGGGGGTCGGTCGCGGCGGCGATTGAAAGCCCAAAGTGTCCTCTACTAAACGCCGCAAGAACCGGCCCTCCAACCTGTACACACACCGACATCGAGATTTAAAAGCTGTCGCTAGTCGGCGACTAGGCGCCGGCGGCCATTTTACAAAAATGTCCATAAAAAACGAACAAAAACGAAATTCAAAAATCTGTGAGACAGAAAGTTGCCCAACTCATAGGTGATGCCTACTGCCAAGTGGCGTCGAGAAATTCAAAATTTTGAAGGCTGCGCACGGAGCGAGTTTGAAAAATTCCCCATGCGCCGCTTCTTGGGGAGAGAAGGCTACTTTGGATCTCGATTCCTACTGCCACATAACTCTCACGGCTTCGACGCTTAGCCACCCTGCAGTACCTAGGTAGGTTAATATTTGGCCCTAGTACTAGCGCCGCCCGGCGTTTGTATCCCGCAGCGCAAGCGCTCAAAGTTGACAATTCTCACTAGGCCGGCGAGCCAACGGTGCGCAGATCACAAAATTTTAATTTCTTCCGATTTTGACGGAATTTTAACACATTGTAGAACTCGACGAGGCGCATCCAACGCAAGTTACCGCTAGTCGCTGCGATGCACCGTTTCCGAGTTATGGCGTGTCAAAGTTTTCGCGGCCTCACCATAGGGCTCATAGGACCAAAATTGGCTTTCAGTCCGTATTTTCCGCCAGATCCCGCACTGGATTCATAATCTTTTGGCGTTCGTTAGGGAAGACTACTGTCTAAACAATCGTGCCGAAATTAGTCGCAATCAGCCTTGCGGCTTGCAGAAAATACGGACTGAAAGCCAATTTTGGTCCTATGAGCCCTATGGTGAGGCCGCGAAACTTTGACACGGCATAACTCGGAAACGGTGCATCGCAGCGACTAGCGGTAACTTGCGTTGGATGCGCCTCGTCGAGTTCTACAATGTGTTAAAATTTCGTCAAAATCGGAAGAAATTAAAATTTTGTGATCTGCGCACCGTTGGCTCGCCGGCCTAGTGAGAATTGTCAACTTTGAGCGCTTGCGCTGCGGGATACAAACGCCGGGCGGCGCTAGTACTAGGGCCGAATATTAACCTACCTAGGTACTGCAGGGTGGCTAAGCGTCGAAGCCGTGAGAGTTATGTGGCAGTAGGAATCGAGATCCAAAGTAGCCTTCTCTCCCCAAGAAGCGGCGCATGGGGAATTTTTCAAACTCGCTCCGTGCGCAGCCTTCAAAATTTTGAATTTCTCGACGCCACTTGGCAGTAGGCATCACCTATGAGTTGGGCAACTTTCTGTCTCACAGATTTTTGAATTTCGTTTTTGTTCGTTTTTATACTCCACAAAAAGTGTGGAGTATATAGCGTTTGTGCGCGAAACGCAGAAAATTACAGTCAACGGCGTTCGCGCGTGAAGCGGCCGATTTCCAAACGGTCTTTTGCGTTGGGTAGGCCTAGTAAGTGGGCAGGGTGGACACCAAACGGGGTCACGCTCCGGGACCCCGTTGGCGGGAAATTCAAAAATTTAAATTTTCAAAGTACTGAAAATTGGGTTGGGCAAGGTAGAACTCGAAAAAGTTGCATATAATGGTATATACTATCTTTTGATATGTTGTAGCCCTCGATAGTGCCGAGTCGGCAAAAAAAGAATTGGATCGCTGCGGGACCCATTTTGGCGCCAAATTTGAAAAATTCGCGAATTTCGGCCCCGGGTCAACTTTGACGGGCTGCTGTGCGAGCTAGGTAGCAGCTAGAGCGGCGAGACCACTCTTGTTGCTCCTTCCCAGATGTCCTCTATCGAATGAGCCATGAACGGAGAAAATCGGGCGAAACACAAAAAACTTTCTTACACTGCGACTTTTTTGACTCCGGGGTCGAAAATTGCGATTTTCGCATTTCGGCGTCTATAGCGCTCGAATGCGTTGCCGAATCGTTCCAAAAGTGGTTTCAAACGATTCTGCGCTTAAATCTGGCCCAGAAAAGTATTTTTGACAAATTTGCAGAGCTACAGTATCCCTGCCGCGTCCATTTGAACATTGGGTGTCGGGTCGACTTTCGCGACATTATACTCGATTTCGGGGTTTTCGGGGGCGCTGATTACGAATTTAGCATTCGTTTATTGTTTAGATGATGTTTAACATACTTATGACGGATTTGCATGCTACCGTACCCCAAGTGCAGAATTTCGGTTCCGGGGGTCCATAGGAAGCTAGGGGTGTTGTATGTCGATTCTGGGGTATTCTGGGATGTAGATCACGAATTCGGCATTACTTTTGTGATTGGGAGTGTCAGGAGGCCACAATCGCAGAGGAGTCACCGTGCGTAGGAGTTCAAATTTGTGGAGTATACTGCGTCCCCCGGACGACTTGCCTGGTTTATGGACATTTTTGTAAAATGGCCGCCGGCGCCTAGTCGCCGACTAGCGACAGCTTTTAAATCTCGATGTCGGTGTGTGTACAGGTTGGAGGGCCGGTTCTTGCGGCGTTTAGTAGAGGACACTTTGGGCTTTCAATCGCCGCCGCGACCGACCCCCAATCGTTTCTCGTTGGCGAGATACGACGCCGGAAAGAAAAAAAATTAAAAAAAAATCGCTCGAAAAACGGGTTTTGGACAGAAGAGCAACTTATTGCGCAAGAACGGTACAAGATAGGAAGAAGCGATGTTAAACAAAGTTGTAGAGCTGACAACGGGCAATTCGCGAAAAGAAACCGCTTCACTCTAACTGGTCCCAATCTCGAGATATAAGCCTTTGAAAAGTGCGCCAAAAACGGCGAAATTTTCGATTTTCCGGTTTTTCGCCAAAAACTCAAAATTGTGACCCGCTAGAGTGAAAATAACGCCGGAATATGAAATTTCGACCTTTTTTACATATATGTCAAAAGGTCCCACAAAAAAATTCCTATCGCCGCGAAATCGGCGGGGGTGGCACATTTTTGCCCTCTCTAAAGTCAACTGCAGCTGAGGAAGTGCGGCCCCCCCCCCCCTGGCGGCGACGTGCCAACGCTGGAGGCGTCGTCGGCGGCCGCGCCTCTGGCCGACACCACGAATACAGCAGCCAAGAACAACCTCGAGGCGAGCGAATTAGGGGGCTCACCTTTGAAGGTGTCGTTCTTGGATGTGTCCAAGTTGGTCAGAGGAAGCCGCAAAGCGCCAATGGGACGCCACCTCTCTGGTGACGCGCACAAGTGGAGCCTTTCGCCTCTCAGAGCCGGTTTGGTCAGGTCGGTAGGGTGGTGCGCCCGCGCCAGATTTGGATAGATTACGGCAACTTGAAGAATCCGTTTTGTGGTACAGTCGTACAGTGACCCGAATTGGAGGGAGTCCGATTGGAGGATGACTAACTTCTATGACTTTAGACTTACCCGTTCAGACGTCTTCTCTCCGATCTCGTCAGAAGCTCCGCAAAGAAGGACAGTGGGGACGAAATCCTCCCGCTTTTTGCCGAGACGACACTCTTGTTCGCTTGCGACAGCGCCATACCTCTGGCTCCCGTCTGTCTTGGCGTCACACTTGCAACTGAGAAGATACCGGTTTCCAGAAGCGTCGCTGTCACAGCTCTTGGTGAGTTGAATGAAAATTCATGTTTTAGACGTTGTATCGAACTTTGTCTAACGCAGGCTATGGAACGAAGCTCGAGATCTTGGATGTGTTGAGACGCCAGGCCAAACGGATGCACTCTCTCCCGCCGGCCAAACGCGTGGTAGTTTGACTTTTCACACCAAATTACCTAACGCCGTTTACAATCTGCGAAGTTCTCCTATTCCAGACGACTTGCACATTCGGCAGCGAGTTGGTTCTATTGGACGCCCAGGAGCCCAGAAATGACGCAACCGCAGCGGAATCGTCGTCGCCTTGTACGCTTTCCCTTTCTGCCAGTTGGACTACCGGCTCCGCTACCGTAATCGACTGCTTCCTCTCGGCGCCTGGAGAAGACGCTGAACTGTGGCTGGTCGGTGAAAGTACCCCGCCTTTGACAAGCGTAATTGAGTATGCTATTACGGTGGCAGGTGGAACTAGGCAGGCGGCTCTCGCGGCGTTCAGAGTAGTTGAATAGCTAGCAATGCCTTCCGTCGTATTATGAGAATGTGAGTGTACGTCGCTGTGCTGAGAGAATCGGATGCCTCGTTGCAGACGGTCAAGCCGGGTTGGCTGGATCCCAGAAGCTTCGCCTACGGTCAATCGCTCGAGCTTCGCTCCCTCATGGTGGGCGCGCACTTTATTCAGGGCACGCTGACACTGCACAAACTACTATACTACAATCGCAGAGTGAATGGGGCAGATAATCCTACTCATCCCCAATCCAATCTATTCCTTCCTCCCACCTTCCCTCACTCCCTCCCTCCCTCGCACAGCCCCCCTCGCTCCTATCCTAGTTGCTCCCTTCCTCCCTCCTTCCATCCTATTGTGGGCATGAAGAAGCCTACTATTCATTTTCAGAGCTTCTGCGAGGCGCTGACGACGGGCGAGATCGCCTGGAGCGGCGACGGCCGACTCACTCTGACCGCCGACTCTGATTCCTCTGCGGAAGAAACCGTTACCGTAATCGAGGCCGTCCGACTGCTGCTTCGAGGTGCGACGTTGTGGTTTCACAGGTTGCAGTTTTGACCGATGGAGAGAATTCTATCGAATGCTGGCAGACTTCGCCCTGTCTAAGACTGGCGACCTCGACTACAAGAAGCAGTCGACGCCCACCGGCGACAGGGAGAGTCCTCCGGTCGTCTGCTCCACGCCCTTCGCCCTCCGACTCATTCTGGGGGACGTGGCGTCTTCTGCTTCTTCTTCTTCTGCGGGAGCGCAGGGCTCGATGCGCCACAACTACGACTTCACGCAGCTCCTCTGGCTCGTGCTCAAACGTCCGTTGGTTCTGTCGCTGCAATTATTGGATGTGCGTCCTACAGTCTGTGGTACTTTGGGCGTCTCTTGCAGACTGCAGCTCCTACGCGGAACTTGTGGGCGCCATCCGACTGGTCTTTGACGCTTTTCAACAGAGGAGCTTCGAGCCGCAGGTTTATAACCTCGGGCAATATGTGAACAAGACGTTACCGTACTCTCAAGAGCCGTTTCAGATTCGGCGCTCGAATCGAACGACGTTGGCTAGACTGGCGCTCGACATGCTGACGGGTGATGGGGTGGTGGTGGTTCCCCGACTGGAGGGAACGCTGCCCGTTCAACTGCTGGTCGAGTGCGGACTGGAGAAATTGGGCGCTGATATGCGACACTTCTTCCTCGGAGGACCAGAATTGGGTAGGTTGGGTGGGTTACAGTAGTTGGTAGTGGTACATTTAACATTTTCTTTGCTTTGTGGTAACTCCCCACCCCACTCCATACCTATTGGGCCCTGGTAGCGTGCACATTTTGTAGGCGAGCCATCGAAATTGCCGGAGGCGCAGGCGAAGGCGCTGCGTCCCAACTACCTCGTCTCATTGGAAGAGCAGACGGCGTCGCTGCGTCGCGTCCACGGCTGCTTCGAGGCCGTCTCTCTGGTCACTTCGGTGCTGGGAATTCCACTGGCCAGGCTGAATCGACTAGTCCAGTCAGTGTTGTTGACAAGTTGCCAGAAGATACATTACGACCTGCCAAATGGGTATCCCGAGTACTTTCCTTCCAGAAGCTGCTTCGAGCGCTTCGTCGACGCCCAAGCGTCTTCGATTGAGTCGGTCACGGTTCGACTGCCCGTTTCGGACTGCGCCAGCGTCTTAGCGAAGTTGGCGCTGGCTTCCAGTAATCGCACCTGAAACGTCATCGTCGCATATTACCGTTCAGCTGGCAGCCCAGTCGGTGGCAGTGCAGCGAACTGACCGAGCGAATCGTCCTGTCGGGCGAGAGGCGCTTCCACCGCAGACACACCATTGTGGTCGACAGTCGGCGGCCCCCGTTGAGAGGTGCTTCTTACGACGCTTTGGGATCGCGCCACCAGGAAACGGTAGTGGAGTCTGTGTCTTCGTCGTCGACGCCCTTCTACGCCCTGCAAAGCCTGGAGGAAGCACTGCCTTGCTGAAAACGTTGTGATCGGCTGCCAATCCCTGATTGCGTTCCAATGAAGTTCCAGTTCGGGTTTCTCTGCGGAAATAGAGGGTGTTTCATTTCGAGTGGGAGTTTTCAAGTTGTTGTTCACGTCGTCTTGCGGTGGCAGTATCGATCCGGTATAGTGTCATGGGATAGTGGTGTAGTAAGGTGACATGTAGATTCTCGCAACGGTGCTGGATCACAGAATGAGCCAGTCTGGGGAAACGGGTTCAAGCGGAAGTGTTGGCGGTAGTCGGTTGGACGACGACCCCGCCTTCCAGATCCAGCACTTCGGCTTCAGTTCCCAGGCGCTCGTCGACACACGTAAGAATTCTCGGTTGCTTGCCATGTTTACGGTTACGGTATCGCTCTCTTTGTCCTTTGCAGTGCTGAACACGGCCGACGACTGTTGGCAGGAGGCCATTGAGGAGACGCTGCGAGGCAAGGTGAACTGCAACGTCCGCACTCGCGATAGCTATTGTCTGATGGTCTTGTACATTGAACACATGTACTCATTCTCTGTCTGTCCAATGAGTGAGAAGTTTGTCCGGTTGTATGACCTGAATGTTGGCGCTGGATATCGATCGAGACCAATGGACTTGACAATTAGCGTATGTCTGTCCAGTGAGAAGTCAGTTCGCTTTCAGGTGAGATTGCCCGAGGGTCAGAGTCTGGAGGAGGTGTCGTGTCGGATTCGAGACAACTTGGTCGCCGCCTGCGACAGGCCGCGCGTCGCTCTGGAGGTTGGCGTCGTTGTCGTTCGGTTGCTTGTGCGCTTCGCAAAAAGAGGTTCTATCTTCCTGTGACGCGCCCAGTGTAATACAGAGTGAACGGTAGCTCTCTGCAAGTCACAAGCAAGGCCTATGCCGAGTTGACAACCACACTACGAGCGTTTTGCAACAGATCGATACCAAACTTTGCTCATATTCAGCTTAACCAACCTTCATAATTCCTCCAAGACATTAGCTGGGTGGCTCGAGCGAGCACCTAGACATTCGCAGCTTGCAAATCCGCTGCCTAGGGTATGAATCCAGTAGTATTGTCGGAATTCAGCGCTGGGTGAAGGATCTGTTGGAGATCCCTGACAACGTGCTGCTGAAGGGAATGGAGGGCCACGCGGCGAGCAGCAGCTTCGACGTGTCTGCGCCCACCCTGGACCAGATGACGTTAGAGAACGAGAAGCTCCAGTCCGAGATCGAAGCGGTGCGTTGGGCTCTCTTTCAGTGACCCCAATTGGCGGACGTGTGTGACGTGTGTCTGCTACCCGCATATTTTCTTGTGCTGGGCAGAACAAAGCTAGAAATTCCAATGGTGCCAGATACTAAGCATAACCATCAACAGCTGAAGTCTGTGAAGGAATTCTGTCTGTGAAGGATTCTAGGAATACAACGAAGTCACTGTCCAACTTAATTTGCCGATTTTCACTAAAATGAACTTAATTTGCCGGTTTTTGGCACTCCGCCGCTTGAAAAGCGAAGGAGTGCTATAGGAGCGGTAAAGCCTACAGTTAGCATGTCCGGGGCTGGCGCTCGCTACGAAGCACCTAGGGAGCCAAAGTTTTTTTTAAAAGATAGCTTATGACAACGCGCAGCGTGCTCGGGGGGGGTGAAAAAATTTCGGCGGTGGAAGAATTTTGCGAAAATTCAAAAATTCGAATTTTTGCTAAGTAAAAAAAAAAAAACAAATACCCCACAACTTTAGCAAAAGTGGACCGAATTTGGTGATTTTTGGATATGTTGTAGGCCTTTGGGTCCTCTACCATTAATTTCAAACGCGGGCTCCCTAGGTGGTCCGACGCGGGAGTACGGCAGCAAATTCAAAATTTTACATTTTTTCCGACATTAAAAAAATCGTAACTCGGGCTTGCGACGGTGGATCCTCGCCAATTTAATTTCTGACATGTACACTTATATTACCTTTTATTTGAGACCAAAACCGCCGAAATCGGTCTCGCCGTTCGGGAGATCTGCGGTGCCAAAAGTCCCGGGTCCCGAGCGGAAAATTCGGATTTTGAATTTTGAGTGGATTTTTGGGCTGGAAAGCGTGCCTTTAGCGGCAAATTGACCGTTGCATCGTGTTCCGCGTTAAACGTTGGTCTAGACGAAGTGTTTTGACCATTTTGAGGTAGCGCATCTCGGCCGCGCCGATTTTTGAATCCCGGGGTCAAATTTTCGAAATTGAGTTTTCACTTGTTTCGGGGGTTTTCGACGACGCTGAACACGAATCCGGTGTTTGTTTTGCGATTTGGGACGCCTTTACCCTGATTTCGGCATCCGGCCGGCCAAAAATTGGGTCCCGGGGTCGAATTTTCAAAATTGTGTTGACAGTTGTGTCTGGGCTTTCTGACGCGGTAGAACGCGAATCCGTCGTTTGTTTGGCGATTTGCGATGCATTTAGCCCGATTTTGGCCGAATACTCACGCTCTGTAAAATTTCGCGAAATTCCGAAAATACTGTCCGCCATTGATTTTGCTGCGCCTACAGTACGCCGTTCATATAAGACGCGCTGAGAAACGCGTCTACGCACTCGCAATCGAACCGAGTTATAGGAGCATCGTACTGTAGCACCGACGCCGTCCACCCCAGCGGAGGATCCCCCGCTGTGTTTCGGTGTGTGGTCGGTTCCACAATAAACTTTGAACTTTTGAACTTTGTGTAGCGTAGATAAGGCGCGCCTGTACAATTGGGGCGCCGCGTGCATTCTACATTGTGAGTGGCTATACACAGTCAGTGGTCAGTACAGCATGCGCTCATCGTCATTAGTACAGCCTGCTCCAACGCGTCACTTGCGCCACATCGGCCTTTAAATGGCATCTGCTTAGTCCCACCCCGGGCTATGGACCCTAGTTCTACACTGAAAAAATTGGGAACAAACAAATTTAACGGGAATGCAACACTTGTTGGAGTTTCTGTGCCCCCGTCTGCTAAAACAATCACGCGGAGTGCCTATCTGACACTCAAGGAGTGTCACGTATCACTTGTCACTGAAATGCGGGTTGTCCCGGTCACATTTTCCAAACTCCTAGTAGCTGCGTCCGCTCCAGTCGATGGGCGCTTCTCTCCTCGTTGACTGCCAAGCAGTTACTGTAGTGTCATCGCGCTGCAGTGTGTTCCCAATTCAGCTGCTGTACAAGAGGGGTCTGCGGGCGAAGAAGGTCAACCTGATGAAGCACTACCTGGCCGGCAGGAAGGAGATCGACAGGCTGAAAGCCGACCTGCCCAAATGATGGGATGATGATGAACAGGAAGGAGTTTCACTTGGTCCAGTTGAACGGCCTTCTCTCTCGTTCGCTTCTTGTCGACAGCACGGCTCGCGCTGTGCAAGCGAACGCCGAGATAAGAAGGAATGTGTGACCTGTTTGTACAGCTCCTCTCGCTCGCGTTTCGGTTCTTCCAGTTCTTCTTCGACGACTATTCCTGCGTAGTAAACCGTTTCTATTTCTGACTTAGTGGTTGACCTGTTCGTTTCTTGCGTTGCGGCCGCTCTCCCATTCCAATCCTTTTGGGATTCGCTGGTCCGAGGTCCCAATTGTATACGTATTCTTGCCTTTAGAGAATGGCAGAAACCCAAAAGGGGCGCGGCAGTGACCCTCCGGCGTGAGGGGCCGCTATGCTAGGCTCTCTGTCGCGGCTAGGATCTCTGGCGACTAGAATCACATCGGGAAGACGGCCAGTAGTCTTCGACCTCTGTCGCTTCTCTCAGAGGGCTGTTATGACGACGACGACTAGCGAGAAATCTCTCACAAATGAGGGCGCAGTAGCCACATCTGAAACCTCTGAAGTGGGCCACCTGCTGGACTTCTTCCAGTCGGTGGGAAGGCTGAAGCAGCTGAAGAGAACGGGATGGCTCAAGAGGGGAGTGCCCAAGAAACAGGCCGAATCGGTGGCCGGGCACATGTACCGAATGGGCGTCATGGCCTTCCTTCTGAAAGAGCCCCTGGATAGGCAACGGTGGGCCACCATTGGTAGAATTACGGTAGTTTGCTTCCTTCTGTCTGTGATCTGGACGCAACGTTGAGTAATTGTGTGTCTGCTATTCTGTTACCACCTACCGTAACCACTTTCTAATTCGCAAGGATTTCTATTCACTTCAGTTGCATCCGTCTGTCGCTGGTGCACGACCTGGCGGAGAGCATCGTGGGCGACATCACGCCCCACTGCAACGTCAGCGAGGAGGAGAAGTTCCGACTGGAGAAGGAGGTTGGGTTGGGGAAGCTTGCTGGCGCACAGCTAAGTGTAAGGTCGAGCTCTCGAGTTGGAAATTGTGCCCGTGCGACCGATATTTGGGTCGGAAAGTGTTGCGAGCTCCGGTGTACGATCTCCAGCAGTGAAATGGTGTTGCTGCACCTGATTCTCGACGTGACGTTGCGCAAAACGATGCGATTTTCTCTCAAGTATGTGGAGTGGTCTACAATTTTGACACCTCAGCAGAAACATCCTGCAGTGTGCCCTGTCCTTTTGTACGAACCCTGCACGCACTTCATCTGCAGGCGCTGGAGAGTCTGGTGGCTCAACTTCCCGAGACGGTGGCTTCTGAGATGATGTCCCTGTGGCTGGAGTACGAGCAGCAATCGTCGCCTGAGGCCAAAGCTGTGAAAGAGTTGGACAAGTTCGACATGATACTGCAGGTGCTGCTTGGATTGGTCTCATGGCTTTGCAGTGTCTCAGCAGCAAACATGCCATTGAAGGTTGAGTAGAATTGGTTTGCCCTCTCCATTACACAAACCTTTTTGACTCGATGGACGTGGGGTTCGGTCTGTACTTGGGAGCAGCCGTAACTTTGAAACGCCAGTGTCTGCAACGTCAGTACGGTTTCGCGTTTTGCAATCTCGCCTGACCGAAGTCCCCTTGCGTCCTAGCCCCTTTGGCTGACGCTCCCTGTGTCTCCCTACAGTACACCCCACCCATCTGCGCTCACAATACAAGCTGCTATCGTTGCGCAGGCTCACGAGTACGAGCAGCAGAGCTCGTCGTGGCCTTCCAAAAAGAAGAGCCCGAACGACGTCAGAGCAAAGCTGGACCTGCAAGAGTTCTTTGACAGCACCAAGGAGTGCTTCGAGAGCGACTGGGCCAGACAGTGGGTCCAGGAACTCAATAGGCGAAGAGAGGAAGCCAGGGAGAAGCCTTAGGGTTGGCTAGGCCAAAGCGGCGCCCACTTTGCGCCGCCCACCAGTACAAGAATTCTGTGGACTATCCCTATATCGGGTGTCGTCACTGTCTTACCGTGTCCCGTAATTATTATTCAAACAAAATGTGTACAGGGTGGGAAAGCGGCGTCGATTACAGTATGCCTCTCACCAATGTTGAAGTAACCCAAGTGCCCACCCTGTACACTGTGAAAGGGAGCTGCACAACCTCCTTTTGCGGCGTGTGCCGTGCTTTCGTGCGATTCGTATGTCGCGCCAACTTGCTACCCTGTTACGCTGAACATGTTATACGGCAGCATAATCGGGGGAACCGCGTGAAGGATCGTCGAACAACGTGCAAAACCAGTACGCCACGACAGCGACCCGAACCGCACTCGTACAACAGTGGCGAGAACTGAGTACAACAGGTGTGGTTGCGCCATAACCTATGACGCAAACAAAGTCACAGTTTTGCGCTCGCGACAAGCAGCCAGCCCGAGTCACAAACACAGGAGAATAGCCCTTCAACGCTCTCTTCCTTAGCTCTCGTGTCATCGTGCGACGGGTTACCGTAGCGCGCGTACGGTATAGAACGGCACAGCCAACACAGAAGTATACAGGGTCGAACTCTGAACGGTTCTTGGCAAAAAAACGTCGTCGGTCTGCGAAGCTCCATAGCGAGTGGGAGAACCGTCCCAAAAGTAGGCCGGTAGCTGACGGCGCCGCTACTTGAGCTTCCTCATCTGGCGCATCATCTTCAGCGTCTTGGCCATCATTGGCGCTTTGGCTGGCTTCTTGGCGCCCCAGGAACCGACTAAACTTCGTCAGAACTCGCATAAAACTCGACCAAAATCGACAACGTTCGAATTTCGTTCTACCCGGCCGACTCTGCTGCTGCTCGACGTTGACTCCGCGCACCGTGGGTGGTAGAATTGCGTGGTTGGGCTTCTCTCCTTCGCCCATCTTGCGCCGGGCGGCGCTGATCTCCACGGCAGACAGACGATTAGCCGCTGGCGCCGACGTCCCGAAGCGCGCTTGGCGACGCGCCACCTGAGAATACGGTAGAATACGAAGGAAGCGGGAACCAGGTTGGAGTGGATGACTACACATTTCAACAACATGCACCCCAAAAACCAGTTAGAGGTGCTAAAGGCACATCACCCTTACTCTGTTTCAACAAAAACCGAGCCCAACCTCTCTGGGCGCCTTGACGTCTGCCAACATGGCCTTGCGCACGGGCTTGGCCATCTCCTCCTGCTTGGCACTGATGGAGGACGTCACCTCCTTCAGACGACGCTCACGACCGGCCACGCAACGCTGCATGTGCAATACCCACGCTAGCTTTGACAGCGACTACAGTAAGCTTCGATGCCTAGTGCTTCTTCTGCTTACCCAGTAGTGGTCGCGAAAGGAGCGGCTGGGCGGCTTGGGCAGCGACTTGAACTCGCGGCCGCAGTGCTTCTCCCAGAGGACGCCGCTCTCCTCCGCCAGATACTGAACGGCCAGTGAGAGAGCGGCAAGAATGCGGAACTCTACTCAATGGAGTGTACTCCAAGAGAAGAAGCGACCAACGGGATTTCTGTCCTCGATGTCGCGCAGCTGGGAGGGAGTGGCCCTCTCTAAAGCCGGCTGCAGGATCTCGAAGGGAATATCGCCCGTGTCGTCCAGAGCTGCAAAGGCAGAATTGATCCAAATCCACGAGCTCGGCACAAGACAATCCTTCGTCCCATCCACCTTCCACATTGTCGCTGATGACGCGCATGCAGAGGTCGAAGAGGCGCGGCGGCTCGTCCAAATCGCCGCCGGAGCCCGAATCGGCCCGCTGCTGTCGCTTGAGCGCTCGTCTCCGGCCCGCGAACACGGCCGTCTTCGCCTTCTTCGGCACGAACAGGGACTCGTCCATCTTGCAGTCTGCATGGAATGGAACTACGGAAGGAGGAGTGTGCCTCTGGGTAAGGTGAAAAGATTGTCGAGCAGCATACTGACGGCGCAAATCTATTGGGATAATCAATCAAGTGCGAACTCCTAGAGCAGTCGATATTCATACGACTCCCCCTCCCCTTTACGCAAGCCCTTCTCCATTCCAGCAAATGTTGGTGAGTGCGAAACGAAGTACTACAACTACTGAATAGTGCGCAAAACAGCTCTAGAGTTAGGTATGTAGACGCTCCGACTCGGAGGCCGCGTTGTCTCCCCTCTCACCGGTGGCGACTCTCTTCCTCCTCATCTTCAGCTCCTCCCTCTGTTCCTCCATGGCCTTCTCTCGGTAGAGCTCCCGCAGGTGCTGCTGCTGCGGCCTATGACCGTTGACGGCGGCCGCGCTCAGGTCGATCTCTGGGAGTTCCAGGATCGACAGAGACGACCTCGAGGTGTCCAAAAATCCCGCGCGCTTCTTCTCGGGCGCCGCCGGCGCCTTCTCAGAGGATGCGCAGCTTCCGACTTCCTTCGAGCGACGGCGCGTGGTCACGCCTCCGCCGCTGGTCGCCGGGGCGTCAGAAGTTCTACTGCTCTTGTCCGATTTATTTGTTGATGCGACGACGCCATTCCTCCGCGCCATCTCCTTCCACTTCTTGAGAAGTTGTTGGGCGGCGACGCCGTGCTTCCCATTAGATTTAAGCTTGTTCACGGTCTTGCCCACCCCTGTCTCCGACAGAAGCTCCAGGGTCATGTCCAGGCCGCTCAGGCGCTTCACCGCGTGAGACACCTGCGAAGGATCACTCCAATATTGTTTTGCGATACACCGTAAATTCGCACAAAGTTGGAAACAGCACCCGTTTCGTCCACTCCTCACTGGCGGCCAGGTCGGGAGCACGCTTCAGGAAGTAGTCCAACTCGGCCTTGTATTTGGTCACCCTCGCCGACAGTCCATTCGCTGTCGTCGCCGTCATCGCTCCGACAAACAACACAGTGCGGTACGCTCTATAGCGCTCTCCAGCCCAAAAGAGCGACGTGTTGCCACGAGTACGAAGGCAGGCGACGACAAGCGACGACGCACAATGCAAGGACGGTGCACCCCTTCAAAACAACGCAATTTCCTGCGGCGGCGCCCGATAGCGAAAGTGAAAGGAGGCGCTTCGGCGGCTCAATGCGGCCGGAAAAACAGCATCGAAGCGCAAACTTGTTGCGATAGCGTACGGCTTTACTCCCGCAAAGAATGTCTATCGATCCTACCAAAATCTTATATACGCGTTCACATCGCGACGATATACTGGAAGGCACCAACGCGAGACTCGCAAGGGGAGGAACGCGCGAACGCGTTGCCGCCGCCGCCGCCACTCGATCTGTGTCAACAGAGCGACGGGAATACATATAGGGGTACCCATACGGAGGAGAGATAATCGGTCTGCGTATCTCCATCGCAAATCACTCCTTCCTGCCGCCGCCATCGTCCGTCGGCTGCTGCTGCAGAGGTCGGCAGCTTCTTTTGACTACAACCGTTCGATTTCCCGACCTCGTGATCGAGTAGAAACAGTCGCCCAGATGGACTGAAGAACCAGCAGTTACAGACTACGGTAGTAGCACGTCAATAACAAAACTGAACCAAAATTAAAGCGCAAATAGCCCAGCAACCTGTCATCTGTCGCACGGGTTCGTCCATTCCAGTCAGGTCTTTGGCCTTGACCGCGTGCACCAGCCTGTGGACCACTGAGGCAAACTGGTCGCGATTCTGCAGCTCCCCAGACGACTGCAATCACGCGATCCACACATTTCAATCGAAAGGTGTCACACAATCACAAACTACCACAAGAACGGCGCCGTCGTCCTTGATGATCTGATAGCCCAATTGGTTGGGAATCTTCGACAGCTGATGGCCCTCGGCGCTGATCGTTGCGGCGTCCATTCCGTCAGACTACTGCCATACATTGATGCCATTATGCCAACTGTTCATCGCGAATCCCGAAAGCATCGGCCGTGGCGAGACAGGAAACCACAGAAGGATTGGACAGAAGGACATCGGGCACGGTTAGAAGAGTAGGTTTACTGCTCCGCACGAATCGTAGGTACAGTTCGAGACAGGCTATCATTTGACGCAGCGAAGGAATGACAGACTATCACCGACCAGCAGAACTGGATCACCCACAGATTCTGGAGAATGCGCTTTGTCAAAGTGCAAGCATCCATCTGCAGCGCAACCCAAGTCCAATATCCCGTCATC
The DNA here is from genome assembly GCA_030248115.1 of Linhomoeus sp. GSCO2_2. NCBI lineage: Eukaryota > Metazoa > Nematoda > Chromadorea > Monhysterida > Linhomoeidae > Linhomoeus > Linhomoeus sp. GSCO2_2. Next base: position 36,693 of record JASAMZ010001465.1, on the reverse strand, counting down.
AGACGTTGACGGCGCTCTGTCCCCCCTTGTCGAATCTCTCCACGAGAGCCTGTAAGGCCGCATCAAAGAGATGACATCGAATGGGCATGTCCAGGGAGTAGAAGGGGTTCTTGAGCGCGTAGTCGGCGAAGAGGTCGTAGACGCGCCTCAGAAGCGCCTCCAGATTGGGCGCCTGAGCCTCGGCCACCACCACGAACTTCGTTCCAGTCAAGGTTTGGAAGCACTGCAGGCTGAAGAGATGGGGAAACGTAGGTGCGCCATGAGAACTTAGCCATTCCGTTCTTTATTTAGCCAATAGGATTCATGTTTGGGACCAACTCGTCGTCAGATATCAAGACAATAGTGCTGTCTCTCTCCAGGAAAGTACACTATTTGAGTGCATACTGCATACGCAAGTACTTTCGAACTTGCAGCTGACACTGTGGGTGGAATTAGCAGCCCACAACAAAGTGTAAAACGCAAATATCGGTTTTAGGTTTCGCGTCAGTAACAGCACCGGATCCAATTGCAGCCACGGCCATTCGCGTCGAGTTTCACGTAGAATGTTGCTTTGAGGATAGCATCCAACAATTCTCCAGCAATCACCGACCGAAAGGCGTCCGTCTCCACCAGCTGAATGCCAGAAGACTTCTTGGCGGGACTCAGTTGGGCGGCCATGGCGTACAAGGAGTGGAAGATGGAGGAGAGAATGATCTTCTCGTTGGTCAGCAGGGAGGGACGCGAGAAGCGCAGACTCAGGGGAAAGTTGGACGCCTCCTTCAGATACTGAAAGTGAAGACGAGTGGAAGACCGCGACTGTTTAGTAGAAGAAGAACTGAACGCGTGAACAACAAATGCGGTTGACCGAAAGTAGTGTATCTGCTGCCGATATTCGCGCCTACCAGTAAATGCGATCTCGATTTGCATGCTTCATGCACACGGCGCCTGTTGGAGACTGTTCAGAACTACCGCTAGCAAACTGAGTTTATAACTCCACGAAAATTCCAGCCGCCCACTCACATCCAAGAGAAAGACGTCCTTTCTCGCCGAGGTGGACGCTTCGTCGTTGTCATCGCTTCTGTTCTCTTCTCCGTCGTCGGCGCCGCCGATTCCTCCTTCGGCTTCTACCGAGACGAGGCCTCCGAGTCCCACCGGCTGTCCGTTCAGCCCCACGACCTGATAGCCTACGCGGACGCCGTCGCGCTCGCCGAAGGTCACCTGTGATGAGGGGCAGTGGACTTCGTCGGAAAAGAAGAATGAAGATTCTTTTATCAACAAAACATCAGGAAAATCGCCAATGGCGTCTCCTCACCGTTGGCTTCTGATCAATGAGGTCGAGGACAAAGTCGATGGGATAACTGAGTGTCTTCTCCAGTTCTGGGCCCCTGGGGGACAAGTCTAGGTCGTAGATGAGACTGCCCGCCCGATTGATCACGAAAATGTGGTAGACGGGCATTATGTAACCCACTCTTTGAGATCGGACACAACGCGCCAGAAACAATCGAGAACGTTGGAAGGCCAAATTCCAGCTCCTTACCAAGCTACTGTTTCCTTGTCTGACTTTCGCTGAAAACACGATACCTACCAAACCAACCACCACGCAAGTATCCCCTAAAATCAGAATGATGGACGAGCGCCACTCATTTCAAGTTTTGAGTAGCACATTGCTTCCGGCATTGATTTTCCAATGCATTCTCCATCGTCCAATCGTTCCAGTGGCGACTTCGGCTTATTTGTGTAAAAATATTTGTCTAAATCAACGCTGGCTATTGAGTATGCCCATCTACTTTTACACATTGAACTGTTTTGCAGTTACAGTACCCCATCTCGATCAAATGGCAACTACATAGCAGAACGTTATGGTTACTTGTTCGTCGGTTATGTCATAATAAATGTACCTGAGGCAAAAGAGAAGCCTTTCTATGGCAGTTTGGTAATCGTTGTTGACAGTGGCGTTAGAACACTGCAAAAGTCACCGAATGCCTGGGTAATCTATCCAGTAAAGAGGTTGGAATGACGGTTGCATTTCCATTTCCCATCATGTCTAACAAAAGCCTGTGTGCTCTAGCCCGAAAGCCTAGTACACAAGTAGCTACGAGCTATGTACACACTGCTATACCGATTCATGGTCCTACTAATCGGGGCACGGTGTGTAACAGTAGTATAAATGCGTTGCTTGGTGGACTGACGAACCATGCGTTTTCCAACGATGGTGTTGATCTCTTGCGTGGCGACAGCGGCCGTCAAGACACAATCGGCGGCGAATTCAACCGACTGCCGTAAGATCACCCACCAGAGAGAAGACTATGCAGCGTGCATGACTAATCAGGTCGCTACAACCATCCCACTATTGCAGTCAACGGCGGCACACAAAGCGGAGAGCACAATGCAACCTACTGCAGCTGCAGGCAGGGGTGGGAAGGGCCCAAATGTGAACAGATTGTCTGTGGCCCGACTGGAAAGGCGGCGGGCTTGCGACAGTGCACATGTGAAGATGAACGCTGGAGCGGACCCAGATGCGAGGTATAACGAGAAGAAGCCTATTCCTGCTACAATATATGCAAATGGGAATATATTACGAATTCTTACGTATGGTTACCGCGGAATATGAACCAAGTTTAGAGATTTTGAAAACCAGTCTCCCCAACAAACTCCTGTAACTCACGTGTAGGCTCCAAGCGATTGCGGGTCGTATTCGAAAGGCTACAAGCCGCCCTTCATTTGCTACGATCTGGAAGCATACGAACGAAATTTCGACATGTCCAAAAGGCCTCTGTCTTGCACATGCATGTGCTACTCTGACTGGACCGGACAATTCTGCTCTGAGAGAAGGGAGTGGGTAGACTGCGGGATGCACGGCAGCTCTAGTGGCGGCTATTGCGTCTGCGACTACGGCTACGAAGGGGATAGGTGAGTTTTGGAAATCATGTGTCACTTAGAAGCACTTGTAAATGCATACAACAGCTCGCCTGTAATTCGCAGATGCGAGAGAAGCACTGACGGCGAGCGCATGTCCCCTCCGCGCGTCGTGCTCATCGTGGTCGTCATCGCCGTCTGCGTGGCCATCGCACTCTGCGGCTGGTACTACCATAAGAAGCGCAGAGAGGCCTGGTTCCGTCAAGCGGAGAGGGCCATCGACGCAGCAATCGATGAAGACAGGCGAGCATTCCGGCCTGACATGACCTTCGAGCTCCCGCGACAGCGACCCGCCGTTACTACAACTTCCACGACGACTTCAACATCGTTCACCACCACCACAGTCAATGGGCAAACGACTTTCAGCGCTTCCACGGGACCTGGAGGCCCCACGATTGTCATTACGACGGGTGGAAATCACCCGAATGCGTCGACGACGCCGTCGGCGCCCAATCCGGATGGCGATCAGCCTCCAAGTTATGCCGAGGCTACGGCGCAGCCGAATCTCTAAGAAATCAGTGCAAATAGCGCGTGCGAACCTTTTAAGTACGCTGTTATGTGACACATGTCATGAAGTACAGATTGTATTGCATCGTCAATTTATGAACGTTACCTACAGAAGCAGCTTTGTTTGATTCCATTCTTTGCTGTTACCACGCTATCAAGTTTGAGGTTTGTCGTGTGTTGGTGACGCCAAACCAACATCATGTCCGAGTGAACTGCTACATGTACATGTACGTTCTGTTGCGACGTTCTAATGCGAATAGTGAACCATCCAGATGTGCGAGAAAACCGACAAACCGAACACCCTAACAGTTTCAAGGTACTAACCCAATTGATCAAATCCACAAACAAATGGTAAGGCCGCCCAATTCCCGCAGCCTAGTCAACGGCTTTGGTTTCGATGGCTATTTCGCCATCTCCCTCGAATGAATGCTCTTTGGTCTTCTGATCTGGCGTTCCGTTTGATCCACCATAATAGGGGAGACTTGCCTCGGTTGGCCCGGTTTCTTCGCTTCCCTCGAGCTCTTGGTCGGCCTTCTGCTCGGCAGCTGTTTCGTCTTCTGTCGTCTCCTTTCCGCCCTCATCTTTCTCCTCCAGCGTCCACAGGGACTCATCCACGCCCAGAGCGACCATGATTTCTTTTGCCGAGCGGTCTGCCGCCTCCAAGGCGCCTTCCATGTAGCCCATCCAGCTCTTGGCCGTTTCTGAGCCCCCGAAGTGGAGCAAGCCGACAGGCTGCCTCAGGAGCTCGTCCAGACGGTCGGAGACGACGCCGGGCCCACAACTGGCCACGGCCCCTTCGATGAAGGGCTGCCGGACCCAGTCTAAGTCGACGAAGTCCACGTAGCGCTCCAGTAGCTGCTCCCCGAAGAAGGCCTTCAACTGAGCCAAGTAGAGATCTCGACGAACAACTTGCTCTTCTGGAGCCGAATCCGTCAGTGTGAAGTCGGCCAGGCCCCAGAGTGCGGCGACGCCCGTCGGGGACGTCAGATCGTAAGTGACGATGCAGGGCAAACCTCGGCCTGAAGTGGTTGGGCACCTAGACCTACCACAAACACACTACGACGACGACGACGACGACGACGACGACGACGACGACGACGACGACGACGACGGCGGCGGCGGCGGCGGCGACGACGACGACGACGACGACGACGACGACGACGACGACGATGACGACGACGACGACGACGACGACGCGGAAACCTACCAATGGTATCGTCCTTCTGTGCCACTGCGACCACGTTGCCATTCAATCCGTCGTCTCTCCAGAAAGGGGTGTCGAAAGTGAAAACGAAGTTAAATTTCGCTCCAGGCGAACATTTGGTTCCGTAGTCGCGCAGGAGCGTGATCTTCTCTTCCTCGAAGGGTGGATTGAGGGTCAGTTTCTCAGGCACCAGCTGTGTTGGCGGGACGGCGAGTAGGCAACGACGGGCAACAAATCGACGTGTCCCGTCCGAGGTGTAGAGTGAACACGAATCCTGTTTACAGTCTATCCGATTGACGGCGCTTTTCACTCGGACGACGTGCTGCTCCTGTCCCTCTTCCAGTATTTGCTCCAGCTTCTCCGACAGGCTGACGGCGCCGTTCTCGACCATGAATGCCTTGGCCGCGTCCCCCGTCTCTCGGTCGATAAGGTCGAAGTCAGCTGTAAGCCACGATGGTGTCCCAAGCAGGCAGACGTATTATTGTCAAAGTCAACATAACTCACATCCGGCAGAATTGAAGAAGACGAGCAGATAGAGCAGTCCCACTTGGCCCATCTCGTCGGCGTCGACGACCAGCGAGAGAAGTCGACGGGCGGTCTCGCGGCCTGCCGCGGTCCAGCCTACATACATACAGAGGTGAAAGTTGCTCTTTTCATTAAGTGTACAGGCATACGGTATCGGACGCCGTAAAAGCGCACCTTCGGACTTGATGAAGTCGGCGACGGTCTTCTTGGTCCAGTCGGCAGCCTGCTTGTTGGCGAAGGGTTCCACGACGCTGACGCGCTTGGCCCACTTCTCCAGAATTCGGAAGATGTTCAGCGCGTCGAGCCGACCCAACAGCGCTGACCCTCTCAGCATGTCACCCTGTAGTATACGTAACCCAGCAATGAATGTTTCAAGGTCGGCACGTTTGGGTGGGCACTATGGCGAATCCTCTGGGCATTGTACTTCCTCTGCAACCAACCACAATACGTAGCTAGAGACTTTGTATTATGTACATAGTATGCACATAGGCTAGATATCAATGGTAATGTAAAGTATCAAGTGTGCCAGATGTAGAAACTTGCTAAGAAGAAGCTTTTGCCAAATCTACCAGGGATACTTCAGGGGTATTTATCCCCTTCATTTACCTGGTTGCCTACCCAGTTTACCCAACCTCGTAGCGAACGATCTCCGCACCGGCCGCTCTTTGTATCAGTCGCTCTCCGGCGACGTATTGCGGGTGGCGTTCTAGACCCAGTTCCTCCATGAGATCCACGACACGCTTGTGACAGTTGCCGAACCACTGGCCACCTATATGTCGTGTGCTTGCGCAATACTACTGTATGAACTACCATAATCCAACCGGCAGTCCATCCAGGTCAACCCAACCAACCCAGGTCCCATCTGTACTTTTGGTCGTTCGGACCACTGAGCTCCTTGGACCACAGTCGGCCTCCGATTCGGTCATTGGCCTCCAGAACCGCCAGCTTCAGATGCGGCGCGTACTTGCGAATGGTGACCGCGGCGGCCAGTCCCGACAACCCGGCTCCCACGACGACGACGTCGACGCTCTCCACCTTCATCAGACTGGCCGATGTGGTCCCTTCGCCGCCGCTGAGCAGCGTGGCGTTGGCAACGACCACTTCCACTTCGTCGACGATTCGATGCTCAGCGGCTTCGGCGCCTTCGCTCTCGCCTTCCGGCTCTTCTTCCACGGCTTCCAGCGTATCGGCCCTTTGAGGCGACTGGGCCGTAATTACCACAACCTCTAAATTGTAGTCTGGCTTCTCTGGAACGACAGCGTTGGCGCCCTGCTGGAAATCAAAAGAGCTACCAGCCGAGGAGGTCGTCAGGCCGTTCTCCGTACCATTACCGCCGGTCACAGAAGTGGGCGTCGCTTCAGAATGTGAAAGCTCTTCTATCGCTGCGTACAGGTCGTCACAGGGACCTTCGTCCTTTGCTTGATCCTTCTCGCTGGTATTAGAGACCGCATTGTCTGTTCTGGCCTGGGATTCAGTGATCGATATCTCTCCACCCTCATTGGATTCGGTCTCCACCGCGGTGCCTGCTTCATCAGCTACAACTTCGGCAAATGGTGTTCCAGTTACTTCTGCAGTTGGGGGAAGTGTTGCTCCCTCGTGCTCGTGCTCTACGTCACGATCTTCCTCTTTCCAGTTGTGTAGCTCCTCTTCAGACGCCACTTCTGCATGTACCACGGCATCCTCATGTAGCGCTTCTGGTTCGTCGTCAATCCTTTGTTCTTGGTCAGCGTCACCATCAGCGACGGCGACAGGCTCATCGCCTCGCTCCGGCGGTTGTTCGAATTCGATTTCACTTGTCACGTCGGTCAGATTGTGCGACTCCGACTGCGCTTCCTCATCGACTAAATCGGCAGCCGCTTTCTCCAGAGCGTGGCCTGCGATCTTTTCGACCAGCTCTTCGCTTGGCTCTTCTGATACCACCACCTCCGTCTTACGCTCTAGTGCGACGGCATCGGCTCTGTCATCTGGTATCGTGTCATTAGGTTGTTCATCTTTCTGCTCGGCTGCTGGTATCACAACGATCCTCGAATCCCCTTGTATTCCCAGCTCACTCTCGTAACCGCTCGTGACGACGTCTTCCGCGTCGGCGATATCCTGGGACGACTCTGCCTCCAGCGACTTGCTGCCCTCGAGCTGCTCTGAGCCCCGCGGCGCATCTTCTAGCACATTTTGGCTCTGCACACCGTCCTCCATGTCGACAAATTCGTTATCCTTCTCTTCTTGGTCGCTGTCGGCTGAAATGCGTGCAAGTGCTTCAACAGTGGTAAAATAGCGCACGTCTGGTTACCTATGTACAGTATGTGCCGCGTGCCGTTTGAGCAGGGCTGACCTATGTGCACAAGCATCCCCAGTTGGGCACAGATGGGTACGGCATAAATTTGGAATTGCTCGCGAACACCGCGACGCGCGATCTGCCATCGAAATTAATTCATTCACTGGATGAGTGCTCGCTCACAGAGGCAGGATTGGTAGTCCAAGTCCGAGGAATCGTAGGATCGCTGCGAAGCCAGGATTCCAAGTTGGCGCTTCAGTTTTCGCGACTGGACTTGGTTGAAGTGCCGCCTGACGAAGAATGTGCGGCCCGAGCGTAGCCGCTCTAGTCGGCGAGCGACGCACTGAAGAAACGTACACTCACACCTCAATACTGCTAAAGTCGCCAATATTCCCAATCAAAATCACTCACGGCCGGTTGGTGTAGTCTGGTGGACACGTCGACAATTGTCGAGCAGAAGCACAGCATGGCAGCGGCAGAGAGAAACGAAGAGCGAGACGACACAAACAGAACCCGCCGCTGCGGAACGGTTCGATTTTGTGGGTACAGGCTGCGCCAAATGAAATACCGACACACAGAGAGAGCGGCGGGAAGCAAACCGGCTTAGGGTATGCCCGGATAATGATCGAATATGATTAGGGTAGGCCTGTTGGGGGTCGGCTATTGAAATCGGCTGCGGCGGATTCCCTTCGCTCCACTGACTCAACAGCAAACACAGCGATTAGCTACACATCAGGCAGCTCTTCCATCACTACATACTTCGCGGACTGTACCGCTACTAGCCCGGCAGGGCATGTACATACATTGACACATAGGCGTTTGGCTGGCCGGCGGACTCCAGTTTCAGGGACAGTCGTCAGACAAACAGATGAAACACTATACAGTGCGCGCCTTGCTGCATTGACACATCGGAATGATTGTTGACACAGCCCTCGAGAGATCGATGAGAAGTGAAACGACGTCGAAATACGTTTGTCGTGATGAAGCGGTCAAGACTGCGGGTGGACGTCGCTGTTTGAGTGTTACTGAATGTCAGCAGATATTGAACCTATATATTATTTTTTGAGTCTGTTTGACTCAATTGCTGCACTTAGGGACGAGTCTAGAATTTCTTTTTTGTGGCTTAAACCATAGAAATTTCTAAGCGCCATGGGCGAAAATTTTAATATTTCTGTCCCGTATGAAGCAATACGCGCTATGTACACACAAAAGGTGAATAACATTGGCCTAAAATAAACTGTTTCTAGATAGGAGAGGGGGCCTCCCAGAGCCCCTCTTTCCCACTGTAGTTCTGCTCCTGGCTACGTTGAGTTTTGCCGCGGCCCCGTTGGAAAAAGTTTGATAGTGGTCGTCGATGTGCCCCCAGACTTCATGAACAGTCCCCATGTTTGAATACAACTGTTGTCTCATGCACTGCGAACGACGATCTATGAAAGTGCATTGCGCGACCCACAGCAACGCAGCATTTGCGTCTAGAACAAACCGAAACTCGACAGGCGAAGAGAAGAACAAAGGGGATAGCGACTGTCGAGAGGTGCGCATAATCCATCGGTGCACTTAGAGGACGGCGAGAACTGGAGGCGGCGCCGGAGCCGCACCGTTCTCCTCTCCACCGCTCGAGAGGATGAGAGAGGACGAAGTTCGACTCTCTCAAGTGAGCGAGGGGTAGCGGCGGGCCCGGCGCGCAAAGTTGACTTTTTGCGTCGTCTCGTGTCGCCGACGACGGCGCCCCCATCGATCATGGGGCGAGCGCGGAGCCGCGCGCGAAAAAAAACCAGCGGGCGCGCCGAAGCGCCGTTCGTGCCGCCGCCTTTTTTGCGCGCCGCCGCTGTTGAAACTCCGGCCCTTGTTGAAGCCTTGTTGTCTTGGGCCGACTCCGCTTTGTCAGCAGTGCTTGTGTGCGCATACATCGCCGGCTTTGTAAGAATAAGACGACGAGGAAAGCAAGTGGAAGAAGACTAAGGCACGACTGTCTATGACTGCGTTCGCTCCCGCGCTCGTCTCACTCCTCCACGCGGCGCCAATTTGTCGCCGGCGCCGTCGGAGTCTCTCCTCGTCTCGTGTGAATGAAGTTTGCGCCCCGCGCGGCGCTGCGCCGTTTTGTCAATGGGTGTCCTTGCCTGCGACTCAACGACGGCGGAAGAATGAATCCTAGTGTATGAGCGCGCCGGCCGTAACCAACGCGTTACTCGTTCGTCTTTTGACGGTGATAGTTAGTGCCTCGCCCAGTTCAATGTCTGTGGAAGGCGGGGGCAGAGCGGCAGAGTGGCACCGTCATTCCGTTAGACGCTAAATTGGAATCACTCCTCTTCTGCCTGTTATCCATAGAATCTGTCAGCAGCCTTCTAGCTGCTAGTAGGGTCTCAGCCCCACTGTTTCATCTAGAGATGAGACAGCTGGCGGCTGGCGCCCAGTCAGCGGCTGCATGCCGGATTTCCTCTGTCTGTCGTCCGGTGGAGCTGGTTCCAGCCATGCTTCCTTGCTACACAAGAGGATAGGCAGCTTCCGCAATCAAACGGCCGTCGTCGCCAGTGGAGCATCGCCAAATCGGCTGGCCTCCTTTGTCGAAGGTGTTTCCCTCGCTACATGCTGCTGCTTCGTGTTGAGCCGTACGCTTATAGAAGCCATAAGTAGCGCTACAGGAGAATGATGGCGCTTCGAAAGACATGTACATAGTTACAGTGGCTACTAGGTCTATATGATGCGACGTCCAACCTGTCGCCTCCGGTGGCCAGTGGGCATTTGTTTCGGCGACGGCGCAGCTGCGTCTGCGCGAGCTGTTTTTCACCGCCGCCGTTCCTACGGCAGGTCGGCGGTTGGTGCCGCCGCCTCCGTTTATGGCGTCTGCTGCTTTGGTGCCTAATGGCGGTCCCGCGAGACGCCCATTTCCCTATTTCCCCCCAGGGCAAAAGGATGGAACAGCGGTTGTTCCCTTGGAGGGGAACCTCTTCCCGGGCGCAGAAATTGGGGTCGAATCGATAGACAGCGTCTCTGTCTCGACAGGGCAAGCCTTGGATAAGTTTGACGCCGCCCACCCACTCCGCTGAGTGACTCGCGGCGAAGGGAAAGTGAGGCGGAGCCGGAATTGCTCTACTTGCGCTCTCAATAGTCGATTCGTGTCTGTGGTGAGCGCCGGCTTTCTTTCTCCTGCCCCTTTGACCGGCCGCCGCCGCTTCTCATTCATTTTCATGAGAGCTGTTGGGCGCACGCAACGCGATCCTTCGAGGGGGGAAGGAGTCCAATAAAAAGTTGGCCGGCAGCGGCTTTTTCCGCCCCATTTGGACGGCTGGGCTGACTTGATTTCACCCTCTATGCACACGCACGTCTAGTTCCCTGCTACAGTATGTATAACTTCTCGCCCATTTGTAGCCTTGTCGAATCCGGAATATATGTACCTTCGGAAGAAGGCCCCTTTGGGAGCTTCCGCTTCCATTTCTACCAGGCAATATCCGGTCCCTGGGACATTTGGCCCCTTTTGATTCTCCGCAGAATGTATGTTCATGTACGTAGGTGCGCACGCATGTTGCTCGATGGATGTCTAACAGACGCTTTTAGGCGACCGCCGGCGCAAGCTTGACAGATTTTAGAGCGTCATGGGAAGCGGGAGATATCGACGGCCGCTTTAGCCCTCGTTCGGCTACCGTACCCAGACGAGACTTTTGCCCTCAGCTGTGATCTTCCTCCATCAAAGATGGGATACTACGCAGCCAAAACTCCGACAAACCGCGAGAAGCGAAGCTCAACCGCTTCCGTCGCCTCGACGGACGGTTTTATGACGACGACGACGACCAGGGCGACCGCGAACGCTTCAACTAGCCAGGAGAGCGGCGACGGGGGCGGTTGCAGCTGCTGCCTTGGTCGTCAATCGTCGCTGGAGCGAGACCCGGATAATGACCGCTCTCTCCAGCGAGTGGTTGCTCAGCAGCCCGCCGGCCGGAAAAAGCGACGCGGCGGCTTCTTCCATCGGCGACGGCGGCCGCTCGACTTTTCGACGACTGCCGCCGCCTTGTGGCTTCTCCCACTTCTTCTCGTGACGTGGTGCGTTGTCGTTCTTGGTGGAACGTCGAGAGGAATAATAATATGTAGGAAGATGTTTGATTTCAGGTCAGCCTCAGCAGAGACGACGGCCGGCGGCGGCGGCGTCGGCGGCGAGTCGGTCCGGCCGACGGAGCCGGGCCTTTCGGCCACCGATCTCGCCGCCAAGTACCGCAACATTCAGAAGGTGCTGATTCGAGTCACTGACGACAAAGTGCTCGCCGAGTAGCAAACTTCCCTTGATGTCCTCAGATGGTGGCGAAGTACGAGAGGCGGTCGCCGCCTCCTCCCGACCTGGAGCAGAAGCCGTCCTACCAGCGGCGCAGCGTGTCCACTTCGGTCGCCAAGACGCCTTCCGAGAGCAAAGTGGCGCCCGACTCTCAGTCTCAGTCAGGATCGAAGTTGGACGACAATGGATTCGGAGGCGAGCTGTGGACACATCCTGGCGGTCCGTCGGAGGACGACGAGGACTACGGTACCGGCTCCGGCAGCGGCCTTGTGCACGACTACGGCGGCCCCAACTATCCATATCGATCTGCGGCCAACGGCGCCGATTCTTGGCTGGAAGACGAGGAGTTCGGCTATGGCTATGGCAGTGGCGACGGTGTGTCATACATACACAGTACCTACAGTACTGAAATCGGGTCCAATGCAGAGGCAATAGCGGCGACCTGCTTCAGACGAAGACACGGGCAACTTCGAGACGTCTGAGCGCTACGACGGCAAAGACGTCTCGGCGAATCGACGCAAGCCGCCCGCCTCATCCACACCCAAGGGGGCCGCCGTCGCTTCTTGTTGCGTTCGCTGGGGATGGGCATTGTTATTAGGCATACTCGTGATATTCACCGTTCGATACTGGTCAGTTTCTGCACTTCAATGCCCGTGACTGTTGCACATTCTTCTCAATTATGTAGTTAGTAGCCACGATACGGCGGTGAACTTGAAGCTGCCTCAAATGTAATGTTTGGATCAGTAATGTAATGTAATGTTTGAAGCAGTGATCTAAATATTTTATCCAAAATCAAACTCTGCTCTTCAAATTCGCCAGCCTATAGCGCTCCTTAGGGCGCGTTTCGCCTACTGAGGTCAGGTTGGGGCGAGACTGCGACTTCCTACCACTGAAGTCGGGTCGCCAACTCATCTACCTCGGAAGGCCAGACTACCTAGGCAAGCAAGATGATGACGACAGCTGATGACACAATAAACGGATGCATTCATTCGGCAGGATCAGGACTGATGATGACCTAAGCGCCATCCATGGTATCTCGGTGTGTGTTGCTGACAGGCCGACTGTGACCCCGTAGGGAAACGTGACGTTAGTGCCGGCGCGCTGCATAATCGTGCACTTCGTTTCGTTCTCTCGTTGTTGAATGGTGGCGTGTATTTATGGAAGAGGAGAGAGAGCGCGCGTGGAGGCGCCACAGGCAAAGTAAGGGCTGCATCGTAAGTACAACCAAACCTCTTCTAGGACTGACGTGTAGCACCACACGACATCGACTCAGACTACAGTACACCGTTCAATCTTGGTGGTGGTACAGTATACACACGCATTAGCCTTGCCGGTTTAGACAATATTGTGAACCAACGAGAACGCACTAGGGCCGAATGTCTTAAAGCATTATCCCCCAAGGGTGGGAAGTGAACCGCGCGTGGCCGAACCGTTACGAACAAGCAGACACGCGACCGAAATACCGTAGCCAACACACAAAGTGATCGCTCGTAGCATTGGACAAAGAAAGAGAGACACAAACGCGCTAGAATTCCACACGGCAGCAGCGAAGGACGCAAGGAATCGCAGAGAATCGATATGAGACAGAGTGAGAGAGAGAGAGACGGGTCGATCAGCAGCTCGTCTGACAGAAGTAGCACTTGATACAGTAGCCGTGGCCCGCCAACACAACAACGACAGCGGCGTTACACAAACGAACACTAGGCTACTACTACCTGCCGATCAGACTCATGATTTGACGGAAGGTCTGTTCCAGATCCGTGAGAAGCGCCTGCTGGTCGGAATCGCGATTGGGCGCCGTCGTGCTCGAACAGGCGCACTGGCGAAGCCGGGGAATGTAGCCTTCCAAGCGGCTCAGCAGCTCTCTGAAATTGTCGACAATTGCATCTTAGTCGAAAACTCACTGGTGCGCCCCATTCGCTTACGATTGGATTACGATACTTCGTACTGTGCGTCGGCTTGGTTCAGGGGAAATTTTTTACCTTTGCAGATTGAGCAGAGCAAGGAGACTAACCCAAAAGCCGACCAACTCACCTAAACCTGAACTTGGAGTGGGGCGAGATGTTGTCGGCGTGGAGAGAGCAGAGTTCGTTGAACTGATGGACGACGTCGGACAGTTTGATGAGCGAGGCGTTGGAGTGGCAGGCCACGGCGCGCAGCTCGGCCACGCAGCCCTCCAGGCGACGGTAGAGGCCGCCCAGAGGGTCGTCCGCCTCACTGGGAAGTTTGTCCACATTTGATTCCTCCGTGCGCCCTTTCTCAGCGGCTGGCTCTGTGGGCGTAGTAGAGGTCGAGTGGGCAGGCGTCGACCGGGGCGCCGGCACCGGCTTCACCACAGCGCGGCTCTTCTCCGCAGCCGGGCCTCCAACTCTGGCTCGTGGGGTAGATTCGGTAGAGCCGAGCATGAAGGAGCGCCGCTTCATCTCCACCGAGTCCTTCTTCCAGAAGTGGGGGACGGCGCCGCCGGCGGCGGCGACGGGCGCCACTGCGGCAGCTGCCTCAAATCTGGAGGAGAGGTCGCGCAGACTCTGCGTCCTGTTCAGGAAGCTCTCCTCTTCCTCCACCAAAGTGGAAGTGGTCGCTTTGAGCTCTGCGTCCGGCCTCCTTTGTGGCTGCTGTTGCTGGGGAAGAGGGGACACGGCGCCAACTGGGGGCGGCGCTTTCGCCTGCTTCAATTGTTGTTGCTGCTGCTGTTGCTGCTCCACGTGGCGCAGGTTCCGAATTCGACTTAGAAGTTCCTCTTCGCCCGCCGAACGGCGGCCCGCCTTCTCTCGCTGTCCTTCGTCCGCCAGAGTCGACAGTGCTCGGTCCTTGAGTGCCTTGCGCAGCTTCCACGAGGTGGGCGGAGGTCCGGACAGAGTAGGAGGAGGAGGTTGCTGCTGCTGGGAGTGTTCCGTTTGCGAGCCTCCATCCACCTTCTTGGAGGGTGTTGGAGGAAGCGGCTTCGTCGGAGACTTGGGCGCCGACGACGCCGACTGCTCGCTCTCGGTCTTGCGCAGTCGCATCTTCAGCTGACTGAGGAACTCGCTCTCGGCACCCTGGGGCGCGTTGGAGACGGCGGAAGACTGCTGAGGCGCAGGTTGCTGCTGCACCACGGAGGCGCGCAGACTCGAGGGCGTCTTGGTCTCGGCCTGAAAAAGATCGTACTACGTATAAAAGAACTGCACAATACGAAATTGTGGTGTTCCCTTCGCGCACCTCGCTCAATGGTGCGGGCGTGCTCTCCTTAGTGGAGACGGAGTCGAGGCTGTCGTCCGAGATCACGTGACTGCTGTCGTCCGGCTGCTCGTCGCCGCCGCTGTTGTCCTCTTCCTCCACGGAGGAATGCTTCAGCGAATCCAGGTAGGCTCCTAGACAATCGCCTTATCAGTGCCATCCACATGCGAATTGTGCAAGTCGCATGCATGGCTGAAGAAACCACCAACCGATCTTGGTTCCTCGTGGAATGGTGGCGAATCGTTCCGCTGTCTGCTTCAGATTCGTCTCCACCAGGTCGGAGTCCCCATTTGTCGCCGTGCGTTCAGTAGATCCGCTGTCGGTGTTATTATTGTTATTGTTTGCAGAGTTGTCAATGGTTGTTGCATGGCCGTCTACGGGTGCTTCCAAGGCCGCCGTATGCCTACTCGGCTTCACGGGGTGGCTGAGGCGCTGCTTCGCTTCCGGAGGCAATGGGAGGGCCACTTGAGGATGCCTGAACCATGTCGATCGTACCACCACTGTCAGCCTTGTCAAAACAAAGTACACACCTTCCTTTGCTCTTGGCGCCGACGGCGGGCAGAGCAGCTATCTCCAGAGGGGAAGGGGGCGGCGGGAAGGGCTTCTCGCTTCGCTGCCGGCGCGAGCCGTTCGCACGTCGCTTCATCTCTCGAACGACGCCGTCCGCGTCGCTGCTTCCACCTGGAGTGGGCGCCAGAGGACGATTTGTGCCACTGGTCTTACATCACATAGTACATTGCCCAAAATGAGCATCCATGCCCTCGAAAGCGGTCAGTCGGCGACTTTCCTCTCCCAGGAAGTCGTTGGCGCTTTTCGACGTCTTCATCTCAGTAGAGTGGGCTCTGGAGTGCTGATGCTGCTCCTCTGACAGCGCCGCCGACGACGACTTCCTGGCTCCCGACTGCTGGAGCTGCTGCTGCTGCAGATGGTGCTGGTGACGGCGCTTGGAGTCGGAGCGCGCCTTGCGCGGACTGTCGCTGCTTCTCAGCTCCTTCTCCACCTCTGAGAAGTTAAGAGTGGGGAATTGTAGAAGGCAGCCAAACAAGTGCGACCGTACCAGCCGAATCACACATTCACTATGGCACTTCCACATTCACCCACCGTGTTGAATGTCGCTCTGTGGGTAGATGGACTCCAGCTGTCCCATGATCTGCAGGAATGATGGTCTGTCCTGGGGCTCCCACCTCCAGCAGAGGAGCATCAGCTGGTAGACCTGTTGTGGGCAGCCGGCGGGCCTCTCCATGCGGAAGCCCTTCTCCAACAGCGTGTAGACGTCCGCAAGCTCCACCCCGGGGTAGGGAGTCATTCCGTATGTACAGAGTTCCCATAGGAGCACTCCAAAGGCCCAGACATCGGATTTAGTGGAGAAGGTATTGAATGCGAGTCCTTCGGGCGCCGTCCACTTGATGGGGAAGCGGGCGCCCGCCTGCGCCGTGTAGGTGTCGTCGCGCACGAAGCGCGCCAGACCGAAGTCGGCCACCTTCACCACGTGGCCCTCGCCCACCAGACAGTTGCGCGCCGCCAGGTCTCTGGAATAAGAGAAGAGCACATAGGGCGTTTTTTTTAGACAACCACATTTTGAACTTGAATAACTTTGGCTGGCGTCGTTGGTAAACCCTGAAATTTTCACAGTCGAAAGCTAAAACCTGAGCAATTTTTTCACCGTTGGTCCGAAAAATTTATGTTGCGTGCACTAATAATTTCAGCGCGTCGAATTTTAGGGCAGATATCCAGCAACTGGCAGAACTCGGTACGCCATAACTCGGCCGTTACGTAGCCGATTTCACTGAAACAAACGGCAGGTTGTAGACCATACAATAACCTATTAGTTCGTTTGCAACGCGAATCTGTGGCTATTACGCCGCTCACGCTACGGCGTTTCAAGGATGACGGGAACGTGCATCAGCCGCCTTCTGACTCAATTTAGTGAAAAGACCCAAAACGCGCATGCCTTTGAAGCGACATAGCGTGAGCTGCGTAATAGTCACAGATTCGCGTTGCAAACCAACTAATAGGTTATTGTATGGCCTACAACCTGCCGTTTGTTTCAGTGAAATCGGTTACGTAACGGCCGAGTTATGGCGTACCGAGTTCTGCCAGTTGCTGGAAATCTGCCCTAAAATTCGACGCGCTGAAATTAATAGTGCACGCAACATAAATTTTTCGGACCAACGGTGAAAAAATTGCTCAGGTTTTAGCTTTCGACTGTGAAAATTTCAGGGCTTACCAACAACGCCAGCCAAAGTTATTCAAGTTCAAAATGTGGTTGTCTAAAAAAACGCCCTGTATACAGGGTTTTTTTTAGATGAGTGGTTTTCGTTCGGCCCGATTTTGTATAAAACAGCAGCCGATATCGATGAAATTTTAACACAATATTAGAAAGGCTTTGGCATTTTGTATGTTAGGTGCCCAGCTCAATTGGTCTTGTAATGCACAAATTACAGGGTGTCAAAGTTGAGGTCGAAAATCTCACGATCGGCCGACTTTGAAGCACGATAACTCGCAATTGCTTTTGAATTTTTGGACGCGGCAAATAGCATCTGAAAGGGCTTTAATTTGCCACAAGAACGAACTTTCCACGTTGCCTAACGGCCGAGCTACAGCGCGTCGAAATTTCCGATAACGCGTTCTGGAACGGCGCAGGCCGTCATCCGCTGAGAAAGGCGGCCTCTGACCCATGCTAAGAATTTCGACGCGCTGTAGCTCGGCCGTTAGGCAACGTGGAAAGTTCGTTCTTGTGGCAAATTAAAGCCTGTTTAAAGGCCTTTCAGATGCAATTTGCCGCGTCCAAAAATTCGAAAGCAATTGCGAGTTATCGTGCTTCAAAGTCGGCCGATCGTGAGATTTTCGACCTCTACTTTGACACCCTGTAATTTGTGCATTACAAGACCAATTGAGCTGAGCACCTAACATACAAAATGCCAAAGCCTTTCTAATATTGTGTTAAAATTTCATCGATATCGGCTGCTGTTTTATACAAAATCGGGCCGAACGAAAACCACTCATCTAAAAAAACCCTGTAGAAGGGGATTGGAATAAGTTCCGAATGCGGCGATAGTATATTCCAAGAACTATTGTAAGGGGGAAGGGGGGGGGGGGGGGTGGAGGATGGGCTTATTGGAGTATTTATGGCCATGTTTGATGAAAAACACTCGTGAGTTGGCAACAGTATTGACTAGACGAAGGTATTTCAGTCACATTACACAGAGCGAAATGACCAGATAGTTCGCCTCAGGGTTTTCAATTGTGAACTCGACGAATCCACCATCCAACAAAGTCGTTCAATTCTACAGACGCTGCTGATAGTCGCGCCGTTTCAATGAGTCCGTCATTCTGCAGTTTCTCTCAAATCTCCGGTTTCTCAACCTTCTCCCCACCTGTGTATGAAGTTGTGTCTCTCCAGGTAGGCCATTCCACTGGCGATTTGGGAGGCCATGAACATGAGTACAGTGGCGCTCAGTGGGGGCGGCGTTCTTCTGGAGGCGCTGTCCCTCAGGTAGTCCAGGAGATTGCCCCGACTCATGAACTCGGTGATGATGTAGTAGGGGGGCTCGCGCGTGCAGACGCCCAGCAGCTGGACGAGATTCTTGTGCTTCAGATCCTTCATGATCGCCGCCTCCGCCAGGAAGTCGTTCAGAGCCATCGTGTCCTCCTGCAGGCACAGAGAGAGACATCACGGGCAGTTCGGCCAACACATGTTCTGGATAAAACTATGGGAGTCAACCCCCCCCCCCCCGTCACCCTTCTCCCTCGCCTACCCAGAATTCTGCATCAGTGGGTTACACTGCAGAGTGCAGCCGACATTGGCACATACGTCAAATCGTAAAACCATACAACGGAAGAAGGAAGGCACAACTGTGGAATCGGCACCAGCCCCAGCACCCCACTTCATTTCAGTCAAGGCCAACCTTGAGCGTCTTCACAGCCACCGTGAGGTCGTAGCGCTTCCAGTAGCCTTCGTACACGTCACCATATTGGCCTCCGCCTGCAGAGAAGGAGCAACATTCAACCGCTCCATAAAACTTTCTAAATTCACTAGCTCCGTTACACCCACCCAATTTCGTCCTCATCATGATCTCCTGTCGCTCGACCTCCCACTGATCGGGCTGGTTGGGACTGAGTGAGAAGACGGTGGGGGGTCTGTCCCTCTTGGGCGCAGGGTAGAGAAGGGTGCACATGAGGCCGTCGGACACCCGACTGTGGTGGTGCACCAGCTCGGCCAGAGAGTGCATCTTGCTGTCTTGCGAGATCCACATCTGGCAAAAGAGAGATGTGAAATTTTTGGTAGTTTATTGATTGAATACATCGCAAACTAGAAGGGCGAACGTAAGGTTGTCCGCTCAATCGCTGCGTTTTGTTCTTTAGAATTGAAGGCAGTACAATTGACTGGTATAGAAGAGTGCCAATGCGACCATAATCAATGGCGACCATGCCTGATAACGTACGTCGAATTGAGGCTCGTTATGCTGTATTCGATGTTACAGAAAACTACAGACGAGTGCATGAAAATTTACTTTAGACGTACACACAATAGGGTCGCTCACTGCTCATCATAGAGGAGTCGCATATTAGAGAGGGAGTCGCTTATTGGATGGAGGTTACACAGTCCCACCCACACGCACCAAGTTGGCGAGTCTGTCCTCGTTGATGCGGTAGTGGTAGACGCGTCCCTCGAACCTCAGCGTGATGGAGTAGCAGCCTGGCGACGTCTCCGACTCCCTTACAAGGAAGCTGCCGTTGATACCCGAGCTCAGGAGGTACTCCGCCTCGCTGCGTGACACCTTGCCGTGGTACCTGCCATTAGGAAATGAAAACGACTCGCCGTAAATACTATATTAACCCCCCCCCCCCCCATAATAAGCCCCACCCTCCAGTAGTACCCTCTCCTAGAAGGACTTTGAAAGGCCTCGGGACTTATCAAATGCGCATTTACGGTACTGACACTCAGCTACAGTATCCCAGGTAGCTGACAGGGATAATGCCCAACCACGAGTGCTTCTCGAGGCTGTTGGCAGGGGTCACATAGGTGGCTGGCACCCAGCCGATGTCGCCGGGTCTGGGCCCCCCTCCGCTGGGACTGGTGCCTCTCCTGAGGCGAATCAACTGCGCCTCGCACCATTCTCCGCTCTTGTTGTAGCTCAGGACCCGTACTTGGTCGCCTGGAGAAAAGAGCACGTTTGTTTTGTACTCTCAACATGATTACCGTAACCCACACGCGAAAGAGAACATGCGAACCTTTGCGCAGATCCAGCTGCTCGTCGCCCAGCCCATGAAAGTCATAGAGCGCAACGAAAAGGGTGGCTCCTCCCGGCTCGGTCGACGGAGCGCGGTTCTCCTTAGATGTGGGTTTGAGAGCGCCCGAGGGCAAGAAGGAGCTCGTACTCGGGTGCGGACTGGAGATCAGGTCGTCTCTCGAAGACCAACGGGAGGAGAGCTCTGCAAAGGTTGGTCTAGTTTGATGGTAGGCCAAGGCGGTTGAACAATCTGCTGTGCATGAACCTCTGACGAAAGGCTCGTGGCTGGTGGAAGGCAGCTGGGCAGAGGACAGAGCCATGTCTCTCAGGCCGCTGGAATTGGAACTGGAGCGCGGCTTCGCCCCGGCGCCGGGAAAGGGAGAGGAGCGACGGCAGAAGTCGCCGACGGCCGCCTCGAAGTTTGTACCTGAAGCAAGGTAATTTGTAGCCCGTACGCGTCTAAATGTTTCTTCAATAGGAGACCACAACATCCAACCATGAATCCTGAAGGAGGAGCGCGTGCTGCCGCTCAGCTGGTCGGCCAGACTGTCCAGGTCGGGGCTGGCGTCCCCAACGACGCGTCGGAGTCCGCGCTGCTTCTGGGGTCGGCCCTCGTCCTGACGCTGCTGCCGTCGGCGGCGCCCCTTGCGCGTCAGCGAAGGCGACTCTACAACGGCGCCGCCTCCGAAACACAGCTTCCACATGAGCATGCTCTGCTCTGGTTTGTTTTCTTATGACTACTCTCTAGCGAGAAAGAGAAGGCTCGTCCAACGTAAGCTCTCTATCTAAGCGCCTCTCTGGGAAGTCCGCGCTTGCAGAGGCTCCGGTGGGCCAACACGCGTCGGATAGAGGCGGCGGATGACTAACCGAAAGCCCACCCATCACATCACCGCGCGCACGACGGCCAAGTGGAAAAATGCATTTGCCGGAAGCGGCGGCGGCGGGAATGACGACGACGCGAGGCGAAAGCCCCAAGAATGGACGCCAACTGCGAAACGAAGAAGAAGCCGTCACCTCTGCCGGCCGTGCGCCTACATAATCGATCCAATCCAGCCCCAGCCGCAAAAAGCGTCTGCCCATGGAACGGGCCGATGAGGAACTCCGCTCTTCCTCCTCCAGTCTCGACAGCGCTGCCTGCCTTCCAATGGGGCATCTGGATAACCGTGTGGTGAGGCAGACGCCGATGACGCACGTACAGCAGCACTCGAGCCAGCCGACTACAAGCAATTTCGACTCTCAAGCACCCCGGCTGCTGCTGCCACCGTCGTGCCAGTGGATATCGGAGAGTTGATAGTCGTGACGAGTTCTTGCCCTCTCTTTGTGCCGTGCGTTGGCTCACTGTTTCTATCGTTCGTACGCGCGATGGGGCGTGACTCAGCCTCAGACAACATCGGTCAGAGCAGCGCTGACATCAAAACGCAATTGAAGAGCGAGCGTATGACTAACTTCCAGCGGCAGGCCGGCACAATAGGGGTTGGCGGCGGCGAGGGTCTGTCGCAGCGCTAATGGCAAACAAACGACAACCGCGAAGACACGAGGTACCATAGGGTGACGTGAGCGCGAAGCAGCGCGGAGTAACCGAAATACCTCTAGCCAGCAGCTGTCTGCCGGCCGTCTACCAGCGGTGAGATGGAATTCTGATAAGGGAAGTAATAACCTCCGCCTACAAACGACAGCCTCGTAAAGGACCAGCAACAATCGTACAACGCCGACTGCTTGTTCGGAGAGAGAGAGAGAAAGAGAGGGACGAAATAGCCAGCCGGGCGCAGTGAATGAACCAACACAACAGAGGGGCCGAAGCAAAGGCCACTCTTCCGCCCGCGAGAAACACAGAGAGCTCTGTGGGGCCGCGCCTCCGCTCTTGTGCGTCCCATCGGTCAGTCAATCCATCTACTGTCCAGCTGCTAGCCTCGGCCCGTTTATCTATTCGTCCGCCGAGCTCGTCCAGACCCCGTCCCAATTCGATAAGGCGAGTCGATACTCGGAGGACTCTTCCGGACGAGAGGGGTATAATACAGGCCAAGAGAGGCGAGACTCAGTCAGCAGCAGGCCGACAAATGAAAGCTTCTTCCTCATTCGCCCGTTCGCCTGTCTGTCCGTCTAGTGTCTGGGTCAGGGCAAACGAGGTCTTAGCTTGGCTCCCATCCTTCCGAGACTAGATTGAAGCTGAAGATTGGACTTCCGGCGACACACAAAATACCCCATACCGATGAAAACATTCGGTTGAGGACTGAGACAGGCCTACCACTCACCAAGTCGAGTCGAGTCAGGTCCGACCGACTGCTGCGGCCTACATGCACGCGCCACGGAAAAGCCCATTCAGTTCACGCCCGCTCAATGGGCCGTCGGGTAGAATCGACATTCTTCCCGAGGCGCCGGCAATCCGTGGTAGCAAAATCTCGCGCGTGCGGTCAGAAAAAGTACTGCGCCGAGTGGACGACGACGACGACTTGCAGTCGTCTCGGCGAGTCAAAAACTATCCCGCGAGGCGCGCATGCGACAGGGGCAAACAAGCCGCCGCTCACGACTCTACAGAGGACAAGAGTCAATAGCACTTGACGCTACGCCTTCAAGCATGATCTCCGGATATATCAAGTGCGCGGCGCGCAGTGTGCAAAACGGCGTGAAGCGCCATGTCACTTCCCCCTGTGAGCATTGTTCCTTCGCGTGCCGTCGAGATTCGGAAACTTCCGCCAGAGAGGAGAGAGCCCCTCGACTGTACGCAACCCGAACGAATGAACCAGCCGACATCCACAGAAGAGAGAGAGAGAGAAAGAGCGAAGCGCGCCGAGCCACTTACAAACAGAGGGTGATGGTGCTGGCTGCGGCGCCGAGTACTCTATAAGAGTGGAGGCACTCCAGCGTCCATTCACCACCCCACCGGTCGCTAACGAAATATGGAAGGGGAGTGGAACCAAATCACACACTCTTTCTCTCGCTCTCCATCTAGCCTTTACTTTTGGGAAAGGAACAGAAGAACAGGGAGGCAATAAGGAATAGCCGTCGACGTCTGTATGCTATGTGTAATCGAATTCGCACGCTCCCGTGTGTGCGCGAGCGCGGCTCAAGTTGATCGTGCTTTTAGGGGGCGAGAAAAGCAGGCGGCTGCCTCTCCTCACCCCGTCGATAGCCACTGCCCGTCGGCGAGCGGCAACGACACTGTCTGTCGCCATAAATCTGGTTTGTTACTGCCTGGGAATCCTTCCCCATTGCATCTCGCTCGACTGTGAAAACGAGGGGAGACGAGACGACGACTCAACTGGGCGACAGGAATACTCCAGTGTGTCTATGCGTTGTTGTCCCGATTTCCAAATCGGCTGCTGCTGCACTGCGCCCCCTCCCATCTTCCCGCGTTGAATCGCCACCTAAGATGAACCATTAGAAAAATCGACTCCCCAATTCAGTCGACGTGGACCTCGAGTCGTCGTCCGCGATAGAAACAGACAATAGCAACGACAGGCGGACGCCGAAAGGAAGGGGAAGTTAGAGTTGAGCGCAAGGAGGCAGTCGGTCGGTAGTCGGTCAGTCGACCCAAAAACTCATGTTGCTGTCACGCCTGCATATGTTCTGCCCCTCTGCCCCGCTCTCTGTCTCAGGCGAACATCGGCCCAAACGGAAGAGAACAAGGACGCGCTTTCGACGCGGCCGGGCGCGCGCAGAGCAGAACGGCTGCGCCGCCGCAGCGCAGCCATAACGTCGAGCTGACAGCAGCGGACGGACAACAAGAGAACAGTGACGGGAACACACAACAAGGAGGCAGTGACACCGACCGCGCCCTCTGGAAACGAATGGGGAAGACGGGGGAGAATACCACAACACTGATCCAGGCCTAAGAAACGAGTAGAAAGCGCTAGCGCTAGTGACACTCAACCACAGACTCTCAAGCTGGGCCACAGTCAGAATAGTAGGTAGATCTCTAGCATCGTTAGCCAGTAATAGCAAACGGCAAAGGGGTGACTACTGGAACTCCAAACGAACTATCTTCCACGCTGGCTAGCTCAATCTTTCGGCAACGTGAACAGAGCTGGTGTACTGAGGGCATTGCAGAGTGTAAGGTAAGTCGTATAACACACAGAAGATGGGATGGGAGTGCGACACAAATTACGTACAGTAACTGGGGAAACAGTTCGTCAGAAATTTTGTCCCTAGTAGGCAGACAACCCCTCAGGAGAAAAGGCACATTCGAGATTCGATTCTCCCTTCTTCGTCAAAAAGCGCTGTCATCAACGGTACTACAGCAACTAACTATACGTTACCTCGTCAGTCACATGGTGGTGACACCGTCAATTCTCCTCCCTCCCTCTCTCCCACCTGTGTGGCTTCCGTTTGCGCCGTCCAAACTCTCGGCCTCTTCTTCCACAGCGTCGTCGGAGGCGGATCCGTAGTCGGCCTTCCAGAAATCGTCGTCGTTGTTGCAGAAGAAGGGCGAGCTGTCTCGCGTGTACTTCGCCTTGTTCGTGATCTTCGTCGTCGTCGACGACGACGAGGGCGCCGCCAATCGGGAAGACGACGACCCCCCACCACCTCCCGCAGGAGGGGTGGCCCTGCCGAAACTCTGCGTCGACGAAGCGTCCGACAGCCGACCTTGGTTCGCGCCCATTTCTCGTTCGCGTTTCGTCAGTGTCGGTCAACAGCTGATCGTCGACCAAGTTTTGTCTTCCAGCTTCGCTATCGCCTGCGCCTCTTCCATGTGAAGACGGTCATCTTGGCGTTGAGTCTTGCTTGATCCTGGCTCTGGTTGGCCGACGGTTGGGTTCCCCTTCGCTATCTTCTTGCTCTCCTTATTGTGGCGCAGCGATGATGAGCGAGCAGTCTTCAAAGCACGCAATCTAGATACGGTACTAAACTATGATGCGAAAAATATGGACCCACTATCCAAAATGATAAAATAGTGGTAGAACAGTGACAAAATTCTTTTGGAAATGCTGCAATTAGTCCTCTTCGCCAAGCTCGGCCACCACTTCCACCGTTGCAAATTATTATTCTTCTCGTCCTGTTACAGAGAACCATCGTAGGAGAGTGTTGTTGCGCAAACTTGTCGGGGGGGGTATGAACAATGGCAATGGCAATGGCAATGGCAATGGCACTGGGGGTATGAACAATGGCACTAATGGCAATGGCACTAAAAATTTTCTGCAAATTTTACTTTTCGTTCCTCTATCCGCCTGCCATGTTTTGCGCCCATTGCCATTGCCATTGTTCTACCCCCAGTGCCATTGCCATTGCCGCTGTTCGCCTTCTGCGGACAGCATGCAAATGCGGCGGTAGCCTGACGTTGGGCACTGTAGCCGTTCGTTGCGAGACCGATTCCGTTTCAAATATTCGACGTTCATACGTGTACATATGTGCTCACAGCCTCACGCGACACAGATGATACGATGGGCACACGACCCAAGCGACACACGGTAACAGTTACTGATCCTTTCGCATCTTGAAAGCGCGACACATGCCTGCAAGCACAACCAGCGACGCGCCAGCGAGGAACAGGAGGCCACCTGCGGCCCCCACACGAATCAAGTAGTACTCCAGAATTGAGTCAGGCACTAGCGTCGTCGGCAGGTCACGAAAGAGAGTAAGTTGGTGCACGCCGCTTTTAATATGAGACGCCTCCATGGTGACAAATTCGTGAATCTGTGTGTCGTACTGCGCTATTTTCTTACGATCGATGTTGCTCAGCCTCATGTAGGTGGCATCTATAGAAATGTTGAAATACTGGTAGAGGATAATCGGTGTACGTCCGTACAGAGTCAGGTTGCCTACGCGCGCCATGTCACCCTTGCGTAAGGGGAGAGAGAAAATGAGACTGGGCACCGCCTCGCTACAGCCGACCTGCTTCCCGGCGAAGTCTCTGTGCGGCTGGAAAAAGTACTCCTTCAGATTGGTGGCGATTACGTAGCTGTTCAACAGCTCAAGGTGGCGGACGAAGGGGCCGGCCACAACTTCCGTTTCCCACATGCACCCCTTCTGTCCAACTGGCAGGGGACAGCGCTGAAGGCACAGGAGCCATTCAAAGGAACGCCTGCCCTCGTGGACTATTTTGAGGTGGGAAGTCCTAAAAGTGCGTATGTACATACATACATAGTAGTAATCATACATACCAGTCCAACAACTGTGGGCTTATGCACTTGTGTACTTATGGGTCGACGCCTCCTTCCGACACTTTTGCCACTTCATTTCTCTTCAGAATGGTTTCGATAATTTTGTCAAACGGAACGGCTTTGATCACGGATGGGGCCGTCTCAGGGGGCCGCAGGTGGTGCGCGAACCTCTCTTTTGTGTACATACTGTATTTGTGTACATAGCATGTATGTGCATTTTGTACGCATGTGTAGTGAGTATGTGCGTTGTATGGCATCTTTCACAACTTACGACGTATTCGCCTCTCTGGTGAAACGCGTACTCCAGCTCTCTGTAGTAGTAGTAGCACAGTGTGTGCCGCCACGCAGAGGTCAACTGGGGTGTTGTGCCACTCTCGAAGCGATTTGACGATCGAGTTGAGGGACCCTGCAGGGTTATCAGTGATGCCATTTTGGGATTGGGCAGGCCTGCCGCTCGCAAAACCCACTGGGAACTGTGGGCCTTCACGTCAGGCAGCAAGTTCTTCTAGACAGTACAGGTATGTATTTACTTACCCTCACACTTTGTTGGACAAAGTATGTATCAATACCGTTGCTATATCCATTACATAAGCAGCCCATAGGTGCATTAGCCATAAGTGCATGAGTACACAAGTGCATAAGCCCACAGTTGTTGGACTGGTATGTATGATTACTACTATGTATGTATGTACATACGCACTTTTAGGACTTCCCACCTCAAAATAGTCCACGAGGGCAGGCGTTCCTTTGAATGGCTCCTGTGCCTTCAGCGCTGTCCCCTGCCAGTTGGACAGAAGGGGTGCATATGGGAAACGGAAGTTGTGGCCGGCCCCTTCGTCCGCCACCTTGAGCTGTTGAACAGCTACGTAATCGCCACCAATCTGAAGGAGTACTTTTTCCAGCCGCACAGAGACTTCGCCGGGAAGCAGGTCGGCCGTAGCGAGGCGCTGCCCAGTCTCATTTTCTCTCTCCCCTTACGCAAGGGTGACATGGCGCGCGTAGGCAACCTGACTCTGTACGGACGTACACCGATTATCCTCTACCAGTATTTCAACATTTCTATAGATGCCACCTACATAAGGCTGAGCAACATCGATCGTAAGAAAATAGCGCAGTACGACACACAGATTCACGAATTTGTCACCATGGAGGCATCTCATATTAAAAGCGGCGTGCACCAACTTACTCTCTTTCGTGACCTGCCGACGACGCTAGTGCCTGACTCAATTCTGGAGTACTACTTGATTCGTGTGGGGGCCGCAGGTGGCCTCCTGTTCCTCGCTGGCGCGTCGCTGGTTGTGCTTGCAGGCATGTGTCGCGCTTTCAAGA
The DNA here is from genome assembly GCA_030248115.1 of Linhomoeus sp. GSCO2_2. Taxonomy (NCBI): domain Eukaryota; kingdom Metazoa; phylum Nematoda; class Chromadorea; order Monhysterida; family Linhomoeidae; genus Linhomoeus; species Linhomoeus sp. GSCO2_2. Next base: position 9,149 of record JASAMZ010001465.1, on the reverse strand, counting down.
TGCGAAAGGATCAGTAACTGTTACCGTGTGTCGCTTGGGTCGTGTGCCCATCGTATCATCTGTGTCGCGTGAGGCTGTGAGCACATATGTACACGTATGAACGTCGAATATTTGAAACGGAGTCGGTCTCGCAACGAACGGCTACAGTGCCCAACGTCAGGCTACCGCCGCATTTGCATGCTATCCGCAGAAGGCGAACAGCGGCAATGGCAATGGCACTGGGAGTAGAACAATGGCAATGGCAATGGGCGCAAAACATGGCAGGTGGATAGAGGAACGAAAAGTAAAATGTGCAGAAAATTTTTAGTGCCATTGCCATTAGTGCCATTGTTCATACCCCCAGTGCCATTGCCATTGCCATTGCCATTGCCATTGTTCATACCCCCCCAAACTTGTCGTCGTCGGCGATGTTTTAAGTGCGTGGCGATTCGTTGCCTAACCATTTGAATTTTGAATTACTGTAGGAAAGTGCAAATTTGCATGCGGAGTTTGAAATCATATGAATTGCTAACGAACATTTTACATTTAAAGCTACGGGGAAAGTTAGAATACAATTCTTCCCCGCGAGATATTTTGTGGCTATTTCCTCAAAACCCGACTTTTGACCCCGAGTTGTCCGAATCTCAAAGACTCCAGAAAATGGCCGATCAGAAGACCCTCACCGAGCTGCTCAAGAAGGTCCCTGTCGACAAGACCCTCGGCAAAGAACTCTACGCCCAGTGCGTCTCTCTATTCGTTACATACTGTACGGTTATATCATCTGTCGTTCCTTTCAGCCTGTTCAAGGAAGCCCCCGAGGTCAAGAAGTGGTTCGTCGGCGCCGAGGACTTCTCCCCCGAAGACGTTGGCTTGTCCGCGCCATTCGTTGAAGTTGGTCAACTTTTCGTAGCTTTTACTCTCCCGCAGGTGATGAGCAAGGACCGCCTAGACAAGCAGGGGATCAAGACGCTGCTGGCCGTCCACCACCTGGTCCACTGCATGCACGACGAGAACACCCTCAAGATGTACATCAACGTGCTCGTCGGCTTCCACGACAAGTTCAAGGGCTTCAACGACAACACCGACCTCTACAAGGTGAAGCATTCAGTTATTTCAGTACCGTTGTCTTAGCTGCTGTATTTGGCGCATTTTGCTATGAACAACCGTGTCGCAACAGTTTCTCACGTTGCAGAAGTTCTTCCCCATCCTGGTCTCCTTCCTCAAGAGCAAGGTGGCCCTGAGCGCCGACGAGGAGAAGGCTCTGGGCAACCTGGCCACCGCTTTCCTCGCCCAGGCCGACGTCGCCATCAAGGGCTGGTGAAGAACCGCTGCTTCCCACGCCGATTCCCCCAAGTGATACCCCCCTCCCACGTCGGCTCGTTTCCCCATTCTTCCTTATTGCCTTTCTCCCTCTTCCCCCTCCCTCGTTCATTCTCGGCTCGACGCCCTTCGAATTGTGATGATTTCGTGTTAGTTTCGCTGTTGCTGTTCCGTGGCGGCCTCGTTTGTGTTCGCGCAATCAATGGAGTTCGGAGTAGACGGGCGTAGAACACGCGACGACGGCTGCCGACTTCCACGTATACCATATTGAAACAATGGCAAACAACTTCGATCGACAAAAACAACTCCGCCAGAGAACCGCGTCTGCGAAGTGATTTGGAATTGCATTCGCTTTCCACTGTTCTGTTCGCTGCTTTGATGGTTGGTTGACGGGAACGGCACTTCACGCGCCTGCAACCACACTTCTAACCCCGGCCCTAATGTACTCGGATTGACGTAGAAAATGATCACACGCAAGCGGCCGGAAAACCCGTTCTCAAGTGCACGGACGACCGCTGGGCGCTGGACGCCGCGACATCGAAGGCAGAACGGTCGCGCTGCTTGCTCCTCCTTTACTGGGGACAAACGGCGCTGCCGAGAGACTATCGCGCTGCGGGGACAATTTTCAGTGAATTCCTCAGATTTCCTGCAGCACGTTCTGCGAACAACACACTGCGCACAATGAGGCTTCAGCAGGCTTCCCGAACCGCGCTACGCTTACCGGCTGCCACCAGCCTATTGCTAATGCTGCTGAGGTTGACGGTCACCGGTGTCCATGGCGCGCACATTCGGGCGTGCGGGTCGACGGCCATTGCGAGATACATGAAGCTCCGTCTCCAGGAGTATACCATGCAAAGAAGTGGCGTCAACTCGACATACCGCGACGTGGGCAGCTACAGAGGTTTGGAGCTGCTCTCTTCGGATAGCGACGAAGGATGTATCTTCGCTTTGAGTGAAGCGCCGCCGTCACAAGGAACGGAACACCTCAAGTCCGTCGGTTTCTTCTCGAGGTGACGGCACCAAGTTTTTGGCAAACCATAGGTTCCTACCAGATTTGGTCCGGGGGGGGCCAACTTAGGGTCGAAGGGGGGTGGGTCATCCGGAACCGGATTCCGTTTCCGGATGGCCATTTTGAAAAGCTAGGGGGGTCATTTAGTGCCGCAAACATACACATAAACGCCATTTACTAGATTAAAAATGGTCAAAATACATATTAAAACAACAAAATTGCGCCGCAGGCGAAAATTTTTCGGTAATTTGGGGTCGCTAGGGGGGGGGGTCGGTCTGGGATGGGAGTCCGGGGGGGGGGTCGACCCGAACCTCGTCCGTATAGGCCCATGGCCCGGGGGGGGTAACCACCCCCCCCAAACCCCCCCCCCCCCCCCCCCCAAAGGAACCTATGTGGCAAACCAATGTTCGTGCAGTCGTAAACTTGACTGTAGTTTGCTCGACTATATGTTACAGTAACCTCGTCATTCCTCACGGGTTGCGCGACGTCGATTTGAGGCTGGAAGAAGGGCTGGTGGGACAGCTGTTCAGTGGCCAATTTCTGAAGTGGTCAGATCTAGGACAAATCGATGGCACTTTGCTGCCCAACAGGCGTGTCATTAGCACGTTTCGCAGCGGTCCCTCGGGCAGCACCTTCGTATTCTCGCAGCACCTCACGGAGCGTGGATACCCGTTCTTGGACGAGCGTCGGCCACTGAACACTACGCGGCCCTTTGTTGGCAGGGCGAAAAAAAGGAAGCCAGGTCGTTGTTCCGCTTTGTCCTCTAATCCCAGTCTCTGCACACGGATGATCGGTTTGCTTGAAGGGTGGCAACTGAGGCTGACGCCACGTAGCTCCTCCATGGTTCGCTATGTGCGGAGAAGCCAATACGCAATTGGATATGTCGCCGACTCGGCGCTTTCCGACACAGACAGAGTGCGAATGGGTTTTGCATGCGTTTGGAGAAACGACCGCGCCTCGTGCAGCAATGAAGTGCTTCCCTTGACGACTGAGTTGTTCTTAAGGTTCTTTCCACTTCTTGCTGTTGTTTTTGCTGTCGTCGTCGTCGTCATCGTCGCCGTCGTCGTCGTCGTCGCCGCCGCCGTCGTCGTCGTCGTCGTCGTCAAAATTTCAGAGCGGACTACACGAGGTGTAGCGAGCACCTTTTCGAATCAATTCGCTTTCTACGTTGGCTGGTTGGCCTTCCTAGGATGTCGTCTGCCGGCGAACTGACCTTGAGTCTGGCCAAACTTAATAGCGTCATCTCGCAGACTACTTGCGGCGGTCTGGCTGTGGACGAAGCGTTGATTAAGCCAGACATTACACCAAACGAAGCGCTGTCGTGTGGTCGACCACATGTCCCTCCGCTCACTGCTCCATTTGTTGTAGTAAAGGACCTGAAGTACGTGAACGAAAGCGACAGCATCAACAGTTCCTGGCCCTACGCAGGAGTACTATATATGGTAGAAGAGAGGGGCCGAATAGTGACGTGCGGAGCGACTCTCATCGCAGACAAATGGGTGGCGACAGCGGCCCACTGCTTCAACACAAGCGGGTATGCGGCGAGCTTCTGCAAATGTCTCACTGAAACCGTCGCAGCTCGTTTCAGACGGTTCCCGGCCAAACCACTCTCGATGGAGGTTCATTTGGGCGTGCACAGGTTCGAAATGGAGCCGAGGATTGGCGCCTTTCCCGATTCGAACCAAATTCTCCGCGTCAGACGGACGATTCACCACTACGACTTCCGCACAGTGGGCCAGCATCCCACCTTGGTCACAGTCAACGACTACACTCTGTTGGAATTGAGCCGGCCGGCCAAGATCAATCACCGTGTCAGAGTGGCCTGCCTTCCACAAAGCATAAGTGAACTGGCGTTCCTCGACAACTGCACCATCGTCGGCTGGGGAAAGTACGACCCGAGAGCGCCTGTCTCGGCCATCCTCAAGCAAGCCAGAGCGCCACTGTTGACGACGACGGATTGCCGCCGCTCCTACAATGGGCACATAGACGATAGGGTTGGATAACACTCATGAATCACATAGAGAGCACATGTGCATCATTGTTATCAAGTGCAGGCACACCGTAGATACGGTACATCTGCGGATTCCCCATCGCAGGTGCACCTCTGCACGCACGACGGCCGAGCGAGCGGCTGCAGCGGCGACTCCGGCTCCGGCCTCTTCTGCCAGAGGGCGGACGGCAGCTGGGTACAAGTGGGCGTCGTCTCCTTCGGCTCGATGCTCTGCGACCCCGACCTGCCCACCGTCTACTCCAACGTGGCCAACTACGTCCCTTGGATCGAGGACCAAATTCAAGAGCGCCCCAGGGCCAATGTGAAATTCACCGAGATCGACATCGACCTGCCGGGGGGAGTCGTCAAGCTGCGCTGCGCAAGGGGGAAAAGCGGCAGGGACAACGTCGAAGTCAGCGGCGGGTCGAGACGGTCGAACAGCGCTGCCAACGTCACCCTTGACCGAGGGGTGCTCTACATTAGAGTAGCGGCCCACTGTGACGAGACGTGCGCGTCAAAACTGAAATGGACAATCTATGTGGGGGAAGTCTCCAGAATATCCATCAAGGGTGCCGCTCGACTTCTGAGCAATCAAGATGCGCCACTGAGAACGCAACGATTGGAAGTCGACCACCAGAGTACGCCATCAGATATGTACTCTTTGGTTCCATGTGTGCTTCCAACGCCCTACGTATAAACCGCCCTTCAAGAATTCAGGTTTTGGTCCGGCTTCAATCTCAGTGCTTGCCTGGAAGGTGATCGTTCGTGCCGGCAGTCTGGCGTCTGGCACCTCCATCTACCGGCCGGGAGTGCTCTCCTTGAGGGGGAAGACCGCCTTGGCCTCCTTCTACGTCGGCGCGGACCGCGACGTGCGCGCCGATGACCTGGAAGCCAACGAAGTGGCCGTCGACGTCAGAAAGTCGAACAGGGTGTCCTTCCGCGCGCACAGGAGCATTAGTGGCGTCATTGACGGTACCACCGAGGCGCACTATTGTTGTGGCGGCCATCCATATGTTAACGTTGACCTGAGGAACGGCGGCCGCCTTGAGCCCTTCGACAATGCAGGAACGATGGTCAGCCGATTGCCGCTGGCGGAGAAGGACTCATGCCAGTGAACACTTTGTTGGGTTGGATTGGAGTCGAAAAGTTGTAGTGCTACCGTGACTGTCGGCGTCTAGTGTGTCGTTCATAACTGACAGTTAGTTGGGAGAGAATATCAAGTACCGTAACTTAAGTGAACAACGCAATGTGTAAAGCCATCGGTTATAGAGTGGCAACGAATGTCCACAGTGGCACAGCACTGGCAGTATTCTTAATCTACTGTAGGTACACGAAGAAAAGCTAGGATTATCAACGCGTGAACAACGGAGTGAGCGATAGAATATTCTCCCATTCGCACATCAATTGAGTCCTACTTACGAAATTCTAAGGGCATTCTAGGCACAATCCGGCACCCATCCCAGTGAACCCTTTTCGTCTACATCACATAGCCAATCGTGAAACATTATAGGATGCCAGGTGTTAACGCGAAAGAAGCACCCACAAGATCGATGAAACCGTTTCGAAGAAATGGAGTGCAGAAGGCACACAATACTCTGCTCTCTTGCACAATGTCACACATTGGCCTGCCAATCTTTTCGTTTGATTTTGAAGTCCGCTGTCTTGCAAGTCCAGTTTGCATTTCCCCTTTTTAGCACTCCGACCCTAGAAGGGCGGAGGGCTATAGTCGGGACACCGAAAATAAAAATCTCCCCCCCAAGATTTTTCGCGCGTGCTTCGTCCGATTTGGACGCGGTTTTTTTTAATCGATAGCTCTCGAGGGATAGTAGGTGTGGACGCACCTTCATTTTTTTCGCGTAGTGGAAAAATTTTGAGAAAATTCAAAAATTCGAATTTTGTAGTACATTGAAAACCGTTACCGCTCCATAACTTTCGCGTTACTTGATCGATTTTGGTGATTTTTGGATATGTTATAGTCCTCGACAATATCTAGCCCGGAAAAGAAACCTCAGCTTCCTAGGTGGTCCCACGCGGAAGTTATGGCCAAAAGAAAATTTCGGAGGTGTGAAATTCCGGTGTAAAAAATCGAGTTGTGAGAGTCCGGTGTAAAATCGCTCAAAACTCTTCGGAGCAGCCTGCGCCTATCGATTTGCTATCATTTGACGCCCGAACCGCCGGAATCGACCGTGTAGATCTCCTGAAACGAATAACCAACGAGTGCCGATTTTCACCCATTTTCGGTACTTTTCGACTTTGGGCTGCTGTAACGCCCGATTGCGACTCTTAATGGCTAAATGGTGTCCACCACGTGATTCCCCGTCGCAAAGTGATACGGAACCGAGTTTAAATAATAGTTTTCCGGCTACCGTACTCCCGGCCGCGTCCAAATTCGAAGTACACCTCTGTTGACTTATTTTCGGCAATTTTCGACTTTGGGCTGTTGTAACGCTCGAATACGACTCTTAATGGCTAAATGGAGTCCACCACGTGATTCCCCATCGAAAAGTGATACGGAACCTATTTTCAAAAATAGTTTTCCGGCTACCGTACCCCCGGCCGCGTCCAAATTCGAAGTACACCTCTGTTGACTTATTTTCGGCAATTTTCGACTTTGGGCTGTTGTAACGCTCGAATACGACTCTTAATGGCTAAATGGAGTCCACCAGGTGATTCCCCGTTGAAAAGTGATACGGAACCGATTTTCAAAAAATATTTTTCCGGCTACCGTACCCCCGGCCGGGTTCAAAATTTGAAGTACGTCTCTGTTGACAGAATCGCAGTTGGAGTCGATTTCGGTGCTTTCGAGGGCGCTGATTCCGAATGCGGCACTCGTTTTGCGATGCGGACCAGGATTTGCGACTTTTCGTCGACAATTGGGGCACCTTAGCCATGTTTTGTCGAAACCCCAAACGTGGAGATTGTTCGGCGCAATATCCAATTTCGAGCATTCTGCGCTGTTGACAAAGTCGGCATTGGTTCTGCGCTTCAGACAGACGAAGTCGGCGCTGGTAAGGAAGTTTCAACAACAACTGCTGTAGCAAAGAAGTTTCTTTCCACTACTCCTGATGACCGGGTATATATGACCGTGGTACAGTTCTGCTGTGCGCCGGCATGTGTTGGTGCGGGAAAGTTGCGCAAGTATTCTCCATAGGGTTAGGTTCGCTGCAGTAATTGCTTCGTCTTTGTTTCCGTTCCTCGTTCTCTCGTTCCCACGCTCGTTCCCCGTTCTCTCGTTCCCACGCTCTGCTGGCGCGGACGCTCGATTGCGTAAGCCTGTTTCGTGGCGCGCGTGTCTAGCGTATAGATATCCAGCTGTGTGCTCTTCCCGTGGTGCGGACGCTCGATTGCGTAAGCCTGTTTCGTGGCGCACGTATCTAGATCTACCGCATAGATAGCCAGCCAGCTGTGCGCGCCCCATTCTTTGTCTGTCGAGTGCCGTGCGTTGTGTACTAGAGATGGGCAGCGGTCACCGGCCGCGGCCGGGTCGATTGCAGGCTGGTTGAAGCTTCACACTGCCAGTAGCGGGGTTCATCCACATTGAGTTTTCCAAATGTGAAACTAGGTCTTTGCTAGCAAGGCGGCGGCGGAAGGGCCTTCCGAAGAGAGCAGTGGAAGCGAATTCGCTGAGGTTTATTTTGCGCATTTCGGCATGTCCATGCGGAAGATCCTTGGGAATGTGCGCAAGTGTTTCTCCTTCTTTTCCAGTGCCAGAGTGGAGCGTCGTTGGCCTCTCAGGGTCGGGGCAACAAGATCCCCCGCCGCGTCTCGGCGATGGTGGCAAGACTTCCTGTGCAATCGTCCGGAGCGTACAAAGCGTAGAATTTCGATGTTTTGCATGAGCAGGACATTTGCAATTTCAGAAATGGTGAAGCTCTGTGGATCGGCCGATTTCGAGAACACCATTTCGCTATTCGATTGGGAACTTCAGAATAGAGGGAGACAGCGGGCCAACCATCGGCTTCGCGCCCTTTCGCAGAAGTGCCGTCTCTCTGCAGTGCATTTGAAGGTATGGTTCAGTGTGTAGGAGCTATTTTAACACTCGAAGACCACTTCCACTTTGGTATCTTTGGTCTAGTGACTGTCGTATAGAGGTTCAAACGGGCCGAGATTTTCGGCCCGGCCCATCTGGGACCGTCGGGCCCGGCCCGGAATTTTTTCCCGGCGGCCCGGCCCGAAATTTTTTGAGTCTTGGCCCGCCCGGCCCACGGGCCGGGCCGAGCGGGCCGGGCCGGGGGGGGGGGGGACGGAGGCGTAGCCGTAGCCGTAGCGGGAGTCTGACTTATAAATGAAATGGCAAACGTTTCAGATTGTGAGATCAGCTATTCGAGAAGAGTTTGGCGGCACTGTGTCGTCGTCAACGGCAATCAGCAGCGCTATAGCGACCGCGACGCGGACACGCAGCAGGCAGCGGACACGCACCCCACCACTGACACGCCCAGCCCACGGCCATCGACCACGGAGCACCTCTCCCCTTGGAGGGGCCACCGAAACGGCCGCCTTCTCCTGCCAAACGCTGAATCGCTTCTATTCAAGATCAGAAACAGATCTTGGTGGTTTCGCCGAATTGTTGAGTGGCCTGCGTCGCTACCGTCGTTGCTGGTTTTGTGCCTCCTTTCGCAGTGGGGCTAAACGTTTGGGAAAGATTGGCTCTGTGTGCGATTCTGTAACAGCGGTGCTTTGTGAGAGTGTCGCGATGGTGTGGTTGGTGCCTGGAATTCGGGAAAGGCGCATGGTAACCCAACATATTAAACGAAATAAAAGTACATACCGCAAAGTATCGCAGGGTATCTTTTCTAGCGCAGTTCGACTCGCCCAATAGGTGTAATGCCTTCGTATACTGTAGCCCCAACC
>JASAMZ010001464.1:0-35762 GCA_030248115.1 Linhomoeus sp. GSCO2_2 | reverse complement strand
TCAAGCTTACATGTAGGTAGCATCGCAGGACGCAGGCATGGTTGTAAGTAGACTCAGTTTCAATTATTGAAACTGAAGCTCAAGAAAAAATTCTACTGATACTAAAACTGAAACTAAATGCGTTTCTATGGTAACCCCTGATTGCCAGTTTTAGTATACCCATATTTGTAGAGTGCATAAAAGTGCAAGGCACTCAGAATTCTAACCAAGCGCTGCTGGCTCTCTTTCTAAATCACCTCGACTATATGCACTCAATTTTGACAACAGCTGGTGATTAGTGACTGTTCTGTGCGTGAATCTGTCTGGCTGAGCGTTGTGATTGGGAGGTCGTAGTTTGGGATGAACATGTTTACATAACTAATGCAACGCGAAACATTCTCAAAGTTGCGCACATACATAGGTACACGAATTGGATGGAGAGCCTTTCGGCAGCGCGGGCTCTTGCTCACCCTTCGCGGGCCTCTTGTTCACCCTTTGCGGGCCTCTTGCACCTTTACCGCGGGCCTCTTGCCCCTACCATGCGGGCCTCTTGTCCCTGCGGGCCTCTTGCGCCAATGCCGCGGGCCTGTTGCCCCTCCATCGCGGGCCTCTTGCCCCCTCCGCGTCTGCGGGCCTGTTGCCCCTCCATCGCGGGCCTCTTGCCCCCTCCGCGTCTGCGGGCCTCTTGCCCCTCCATCGCGGGCCTCTTGCCCCCTCCACGTCTGCGGGCCTCTTGCCCCCGCGGGCCTCTTGGCCAACTACGCGAAGTACCGGATGACTTTGATGTGGACTACTACGATTAAAGTGAGTGCTTTGGTAACAACTGTAGCGGTCATTTGCGTATGAAAACGCGTGCCACGGGTGGACAGCCCTTTGCCGATTTCCGTTGATCCTCACCAGGCGTCAGATTATCGCCGCCGTCTCTCTCTTTTCACCCGATTTACGAGCACATACAACCTCCACACATCCGTCCTGTCCAAACGCCTCTCCTTCCCCGCGCCGCACCGTTCTTTCTGCCTGGGCTAGCAGCAACCGGCATCTGACCCTTTTACCCGCACTGATTGCCGACTCTCAAACGCTACTCCGCTTCCTTGGCATGAATTCTCCAACTCCTTCTGAGATCGAAAACTATCTCTCAATGTGGTCGACTACAAGACGACGGCCTACGCGCGTTTCCCTTGGGCGACCGACAGCTCCTCGGGCCGCCTCCTAGACTCCAGTGGCGACGTCGTGGCGGTGCCCTACGCCACTGGAGGTAATTACGGCCAACTCTGTTCGATGTGCATGTACAGAAAGCAGGATTGATAGATTTCTAGTGATCATGTACTTCAAATATTGCCCTGAAATGACAATGCGTCAGCTGCATTTTTTCGCCCGCCCTCAGGCGGGCGAGACTATACGAGAGCTCGGCGTGCGTGCGTGCGTGCGTACGTACGTACGTGCGTACGTGCGTACGTACGTAACGCTCTCGGATCTCGGCGTTGGAAAGTCGCAGAGCGGAGATCTTGGGCTCTACGGATAGGTCTCGACTCACTGATCATTCCGCTAAGAGGTTTCGAAATTCAAAAGTTTGAATTGCGCGCGCTACAGTAATCCGAATGTCAAAACGCAAAACGGCCCTAGCTCGCTCGTGTTACGTCGTAGAGCGGCAATCGACACGTCAGGTGAAAGCTCTCGACGTGCTCTTTCATGCGGCTGCAACAAGTCTTTCAATTACGCAAACACGCACAGCGGAAAACGCCATTTTCGGCATTTTGACGCTAAAATCGCTGTAACGCGCTCAACTTGCGTTCTAGAGAGACGATCTCGAGCTTTTTGGATAGCTCCCGACTAACTGATCATTTGTTCTCCCATTGTCGCAACTCAAAAGTTTGAATTTCGCGAGTTACAGTAACTCGAAGGTGCAAAAGCACAAAACAGCTCTAACTCGCTCGTCTTACGTCGTAGAGTGGCAAGCGATACGTCAGGTGAAAGCTCTCGACGTTTTCTTTCATGCGACTGCAAAAGTTTTTTCAATTACGCAAACACGCACAGCGTGAAACGCCATTCTCGGCATTTTAACGCTGAAGTCGCTCTAACGCTCTCAACTTGCGTCGTAGAGAAACGATCTCGAGCTTTTTGGATAGCTCCCGACTCACTGATCACTTGCTCTTCCATTGGTCGAAACTCAAAAGTTTGAATTTCGCGAGTTACAGTAACTCGAAGGTGCAAAAGCACAAAACGGCTCTAACTCGTTCGTCTTACGTCATAGAGTGGCAATCGACACGTCAGGTGAAAGCTCTCGGCGTGCACTTTCACGCGACAGCAATAAATTTTTCAATAACGCAAGGACGCACCGCAGAAAACGACATTCTCAATATTTTAACACTAAGATAGCTGTTTGCTACATGCAGAAGTGCGACACGGTTTGATTGCTCTTAGTGCGTTGTTTTGTGCTCAGTCAATTGTTTGCCAAAACTTTGCAAGTTTTTGTCACTTTTTTAAAAACGTTGCTTGAAAGAGGGATGTTCTTGCTCTAAAAGCCAAATCGCGGGCGAAATCAATATTGCTATGCAATACCCTCTTGCGAAGCGGGGGCTCATGAAGCGGAGCGTGCGGGCGATGAACTCTCTCACTCTCTGCAGAAAGAACGCAGCTCTTTGCAAAGTCAGTCAGAATACAAACTCAACTTTTTAATACCGGAGCTTGTTGGCACTCCGCCGCTTGAAAAGCGAAGGAGTGCTATAGGAGCGGTAAAGCCTACAGTTAACATAACCAGAGCTAGCGCTCGCTACGAAGCACCTAGGTAGCCAAATTTTTTTTTAAAAGATAGCTTATGACGACGCGCAGCGTGCTCGGGGGGTGAAAAAATTTCGGCGGTGGAAGAATTTTGCGAAAATTCAAAAATTCGAATTTTTACTAAGTAAAAAAAATATACTCGCCATAACTTTCGCAAAAGTGGATCGAATATGGTGATTTTTGGATGTGTTGTAGCCCATTAGACCCTCTTCAGAACCAGACTGGAACGGGCTCCCTAAGTGGTCCGACGCGGGAGTACGGTAGAAAATTCGAATTTCAAATTTTTTTTCCGACGTTTAAAAAATCGTAGCTCGAGATTGCGACGGTGGATCCTCCCCATTAGAATTTTTGACCTGCACACTTCTATTACCTTTCAATCGAGACCAAAACCGCCGAGATCGGTCTTGTCGTTCGGGAGATCTGCGGTGCCAAAAGTCCCGGGTCCCGAGCGGAAAATTGGGATTTTCGACTTTGAATGGATTTTTGGGCCGGAAAGCGTGCCTTTAGCGGCAAATTGACCATTGCATCGTGTTCAGCGTCAAAAGTTGGTCTAGACGAACTGTTTTGACCATCTTGAGGTACCGCACCCCGGCCGCACCGAATTTTTGAATCCCGGGGTCAAATTTTCGAAATTGTGTTTTCACTTGTTTCGGGTGTTTCCGACGACGCTGAACACGAATCCGGTGTTTGTTTTGCGATTTGGGACGCCTTTACCCTGCTTTCGGCACCCGGCCGGCCAAAAATGCGGTCCCGGGCTCGAATTTTCAAAATTTCGTTGACAGTTGTGTGACTTGTGGCTGGGCTTTCTGACGCCGCAGAACGCGAATCCGTCGTTTGTTTGGCGATTTGCGGTGTATTTGGCCTGATTTTGGCCGAATACTCACGCTCTGTAAAATTTCGCGAAATTCCAAAAATACCGTACGCCGTCCATATAAGACGGGCTGAGAAAGGCGTCTACGCACGCGCAATCGAACCGAGTTATAGGAGCATCGTACTGTAGCACCGACGCCGTCCACCCCAGCGGGGGAGCCTCCGTTGTGTAGCGTAGATAAGGCGCGCTTGTACAATTGGGCCGCCGCTGGCATTCTACATTTTGAGTGGCTATAGACAGTCAGTACAGCCTGCTCCAACGCGTCACTTGCGCCACATCGACCTCTAAGTGTATGGCATCTGCTTAGGCCCACCCCGGGCTATAGACTCTACATAGTTCTACGCTGAAACAATTGGGAACAAACAAATTTGACGGGAATGCAACACTTGTTGGAGTTTCTGTGCCCCCGTCTGCTAAAACAATCACGCGGAGTGCCTATCTGACACTCAAGGAGTGTCACGTATCACTTGTCTAGAGTGAGAGAGCGAAATCCCAGCCCACGTGAGGCTTCCCCGCTACACAACGGCTACGACCAGAATCAACCTAATACTCCCACCACTGTTTACGAAGACTCAGGATTTGAACAAATACGCATCCACCGCTACGCCCCCCCCCCCCAAACCCCCTTCCCAGTCGCTCAATCATAGCGGTCAATGAGGGTCGGGTTGCATTTCTGCACCTGCTTACCAGATGTGCGCATACCAACCTCCAATCCGATCCGACTTGGGACGATCCGGCTTCGCTGACCTTTGTGGGGGCCGCTCGGGCTTCAACGATGTATAAGCCACGCCTCCTTGGAGCAGTTGATTTAGCCAATGGCGTTCGTCGAGCTTGGTAAAGGGGCGTGCACTTCTTTCCCGCTGTAAGTAGCTGTCGTCGCTGGGTAATTCACTCGTTGAGTTCCTATACTTCTCCTTCGTCGAGTTCCTATACCTCTCCTTCGTTGACTTCTTACCTTCCCATCTACGATCTCTACAACCTCAGACTCGCCTCAAAACTTGGTTTTCCCCTCCAGTAAAAAGTGGTTTTGCGGATAAGAGAAACAAGACAACATTCAGATCTTCGTCATTCTGTGCGCCGAGCTGGTGTGCGGTCTCCCGGCCGGCTCTGGTGCGGTTTGGTGAAGGAGAGCGGAGGTTAGTTGTGCCCTGTATAATCTTAGAAGAATAAGATACTTCAATACTTCTTTGCGATGTCACTGCAATCGACGTACAAAGCAAATTCTGGTCTTGTCTGAGAAGCATTGAAGTACATGCAATCTTCTTCACCGACTCAATTCATAACACTGATCTTTCTGATGGAGGGAGGGAGGGGGTACAATACTGAATAACAAGTTGTGACGTAGCACTGCTTAAATGGCGAACATCACTATGCACTCTATGCTAAGGTGTATCTTTCAAACTGTCTGGGCTAAATCACTGCTAGCTCTCCTCAAGTAAATTTGCTTGCCCTTTGCACCGTCGGACAATACTTGCCCCTGGTAACGGTCATTCGTCTGTGTCATCGTCGGAGGGCAAATGTCAGTCAATGGCGGTAGATGCCTAAATATCTGTCCTCTTGTTGCCCGTGGGTGCCTGATTGCCCCTGTCTTCCCGTCGATTCTATGGTCTTAGACTCGCGTCTTGTCTCGTCTCACGATTCATCTCAGACTAATCTAATTCATTCTACTGCGTACCTCCACCCTCTTTTCCGTTCCACCTCCCAGCGCACGACCCTCTCATACGTAGTCCTTCTAATCGACTCTTCGCTAAGTTCGCTCGATTCGTTTTCGCTTCCTTAGAAATAAGAATGGCCGAAGGTTGAGCTGGCCCTCTGGAGGACAATTTGGGACCTGCGGGAATGGGCGATCTCCCCAATGCAGCATTGGTGATGGATGTGGGTGAATCTTTTTGTTTTATTGTAACACTGCGTTTCGTGGCACTCAGCAGAGTACGCTGCGAAGCGCAGAGTGGTGCGTGGTGCTGCAGTAGGTGGCATGTGACACAGTGATTGAAGCGCCGCATCGACAACAACTCTTACGCGTGCAATGACCGCCGTCTGCTGTGTGCTGGACTCGATGTCCTCCACAAGCAGCACATACTCCACCTGGACATGAAGGAGGACAACGTGCTCGCGCCAGACAGTGGTCGCCTGGTAATGGCCGACTTCAACTGCGAAGGCAACATGGTACTACTGCTCCCCTGAGCGGGAGGACATTTTAGATCGGTTCACAGTAGCGCGGGCAAATGTAGTCATTACCAATGAATTAAATTGAGCGCAATTGAATTAAATAAAACAGGAACAAATCAAAATCAAGTAAAATACAGTGGATTACAATGTAAACCGATCTAGAATGTCCTCCCTCTCAGGGGAGCAGTAGTACCATGTTGCCTTCACGGTTGAAGTTGGCCATTACCAGGCGACCACTGTCTGGCGCGAGCACGTTGTCCTCCTTCATGTCCAGGTGGAGTATGTGCTGCTTGTGGAGGACATCGAGTCCCGCACACAGCAGACGGCGGTCATTTCATGCGTAAGAGTTGTTGTCGATGCGGCGCTTCAATCACTGTGTCACATGCCGCCTACTGCAGCACCACGCACCACTCTGCGCTTCGCAGCGTACTCTGCTGAGTGCCACGAAACGCAGTGTCACAATCAAACAAAAAGATTCACCCACATCCATCACCAATGCTGCATTGGGGAGATCGCCCATTCCCACAGGTCCCAAATTGGGCCAAACTCCTCACTCGTCCTCTAGAGGGCCAGCTCAACCTTCGGCCATTCTTGTTTCTAAGGAAGCGAAAACGAATTGAATTGAATTGAATTGAATGGTTTTATTGATGGAAGCACCGACACAGCACTGAACGTGCCATAAACCAGGTACAGAGTACATGGGGCGCGACCATCAGGAATCGAATCACGAATCGAGCGAACTTAGCGAAGAGTCGACTAGAAGGACTACGTATGAGAGGGTCGTGCGCTGGGAGGTAGAACGGAAAAGAGGGTGGAGATACATAGTGGAATGAATTAGATTAATCGTGAGACGAGACAAGACGCGAGTCTGAGACCATAGAATCGGTGGGAAGACAGGGGCAATCAGGCACCCACAGGCAACAAGAGGACAGATATTTAGGCATCTACCGCCATTGACTGACATTTGCCCTCCGACGATGACCGTTACCAGGGGCAAGTCCGACGGTGCAAAGTGCAAGCAAATTCACTTGAGGAGAGCTAGCCTGATGCCGAATTGTACGATGCTGCGAACGACCATCTGCGCCGCACGCCCCATTGTGAACGGGTGTTACGTCGTTTGTGCCGCGCGCGTCATTGTGAACAGATCTTAAGTGGCCGAGCGCCCATCTTGAGGCGGTCCCCGCTTGGCAGGCCGGATTAGCAGCGTCTATGTTGATCGCGCAAAGTCTGCGGACTCGAAAAACCACCCAGTGCACGCCTTTCTTGAATGGACTTTAGTACCACTCAAGCATCACCACTGCATTAACGTCCTGGTACACACGCGCTCACCGTCTCATCTGCCAACACCACAATACAGGATTCCAGCTCACCGATGCATTCGCACCAGTGTACGCGCCCCAACGTCTCGTCTTCCATTATGAACAATTTCTAGCACAAACTACCAACCACAACATTGTTTCACTGCTTGGTCACACTCCTACTTCTACATCCAAGTCACTTTGTGGTCCTGTTTGAGGATAAAATGCGGCTGCGACTATTTCTGGCAACAAATCAAGTGCACCGTCGATCTCAGCAAATTTGAATTGGACGTGGGGCATGACATGGACTCAGTGACAAGCGAATCGGCATGGACTCAGTGACAAGCGAGCTTGCATATTCGATACAAGTTACGTTCCACTCGAGTAGTACACTTCCCCATATTCCAGTAGAACAACTTCCCAGTGAGGTAGAACAATTACCCAAGAGTGCCTAATCGACACTCTGCCACATCTTCATGCAAACTTCATGCAAAACGTTGAAGTCAATCTTCCCAGTCATAGGCTGTACATAGATGTCCAGGTCGGTGCATGTCAATGTACGCCCGCGTATTAGAGTATTTACGGTAGCTTAAATTTCAAAATGTATTTCAAAATTTCGACAATTTCAAGCAGCTTAAATTTCAACATATCTTTGTGTGGGTGCATCTGGCCCTAGACCCAAAAGAATAGGGCGTCGTCCCATTTGTGCCCTTTTCAATAGGGCGTCGTCCCATTTATACCCTTTTCAATAGGGTGTCGTCTCAGTTAGACGCTTTTATTGCACTGTGTGCCTGCGGCGAATTTCTCTGATCCATTTATGGATCAGTTGCCACAATTATAAGCGCAAAGTGTGCCTGCGGCGAATCTTCTGATCCATACGTGGATCAGGTACCACGAACACATCCAAGACCAATTGCGGCGATACCCCACCAGATTGCGACCTACTGGCTACTGTCACGTACAAAGCGAGCCGACATGGAAGCGGCAGAAGACGAAGAAGGAGAGATTAGAGACATACCTTGACTAATGCTTATTTATTACCGAAGGTCGAAGGAGGAATGTGCGCAAATAAAGTGTCTACTTTGATAAGTTTGAGCTACAGTGTGTGTGGTAGGGTGACAGAAAATTGCGACGGACAAGTGTGCTCTGGAAGAAAGACGGTCGGCTATTATCATTCTATTTTACGACCCCTTTGCCTCCACCTATTAGAGAAGTATAGCGTCCGCTCTCCCACCCCCCCCCCCCCCTGACCCCACCTACCCCAAGCCAAAAGGGGACACCATTCCAGGTGTGCTATTGTGTGTGTGCGCCTTGAGAATGAGGAGGAGGCGAGCAGGGCGAGCGGAGCGGCCAAGGGGCGACGACGAGGAGGAAGCAAAGTATAGTGGCCCATGCGCTTAGCCTTGCCTCTCAACGCGTTGGCCTATGCGAGTTATAGCATAGTAGTAGAAGTGGGCGCCGCGCGCGCGAACGTCCACCCTCTCTCTATAAGACGGAGAGGCATGAGAGAGAGGGAGTGGCGCCCCCCTTCTCCTTACCCCCCCCCCCCCCCCCCTAATTCAACACCGACGCTCCGGGAACGTCGGCGACCGCTGCCAGCTCGGCGATTTCCGTCGAGACAGAAGAGCCCGGTGGGTCGGTGTCGGGCATGCCGATCGCCTGGGGTGAAGAGGTCGCGGCGGCCAAGGTGAAGCACGAGTGCATGCCGATCGTCCACACGGAGGAGGGTCTGCGGGCCGGCCAGCGGGAAGAGGCCATTCTGATCGGCCAGACGGAGGAGGACGAGGCGCTCATGCAGGAGGAGAAGGACGCCGTCCGACGACCTTCCCCAGTGGCCGGTGAAGATTGCACACTCCCGTATTCTTGTTTTGATTTTGTCGTAGTTGTGCGAGCGCGACAACGAAGGCAACAGTAACGTCTAATAGTATACATCAAGCTATGGCGTCAACCATTGGACCAAAGCAGCCGAGAGTGGCCGAAGTCGCGAAGCCTCTCCAAATGGCCCTTGCCACGGAGCAGCAGCTGCGACGCAGCTTGCAGACCGCTGCAGTAAGTCTGCGACAATGCAACAACGTCATTGTATGCATAGAGGAGTTGGTGTCAACCGCTGGATGATGTATGTATGATTTTGCGACTTCTCTTGCCACTCACTGCAAAACTATAGTTACAAATTCTTGCCAGAAAATGAACCGCATGGATGCACGAAAGAGATACCCATTCAGTACAATTACCAAGGACAAGCGATCAACGGTTACATGGACCCTCTGACAAACATCTTTTCTAGCTCAGCGCTCTTAATAGATTGCTCAGTGATCACACAAATTCCACTTCGATTAGCCAATCAGCGGTACCTTTGTCAGCCACGATCAGGAGAACTTAAAGAAATCAACACCTTGCCTGAACTAACGAATCTCCACTACTGGGTAGACAATCATTCATGGACGTACCATGACACTGTTTGGCACGAAATCGTATTTGAACGATTCAACGTCGTTCAGTCACACGAGTCACTGAACGAACTACTACATACCATGGCAAGGCAACACAAAATCCTGCAGGAGTTCAGTACAATGGAAAGTTCAGACACAAAGAGATCAGCGCATCCACCTACATCCACTCCCAAATCCACCGCAACGCGTCGGCCGCGTCTTCTGAGAAGGGGTACAATGGCAGAGCGACGAGATGAAGCTCTCAATCCCGATGCCTCCTCTACGATACCAACCGGATTGAAGGTGAGTTGGTGTGATATAATTGCTAAATTCATGTTGCAAACAGCAATATTTCAGAGTGGCATCACAACCACCAGAAGAGACGCAGCTTCGATCGAGTGGCATCACACGATTTTCGAAAGTACGTATGTCGCTACATATACGTATTTGTTGGTGAAAAAGCTTCAGCTGTCACCAACAATAGCGACGTGTTTCTACTGACGGGAGTGGGTTTGTCGCTGCTCGCCTGTGTGCTGACAGCAGTTTGCTGCTGGTGTTGCTGCGTCAGGCCGTCCACCTGAGCCTCCTGTACGACCGTTTGCTGGTGTGGCTGTCGCGGCAGCTCCAAGGCTGCTACGCCTGTAAAGAGCAGCCCATGGACTCGGACAATCTCGAGGGCGGGCGAGACCTGCTGCCCGCCCTCTGCCCGAGTTATCCCATCCGCCGTCCACTCAGCCTGAGCTTGTGAAAAGTGTCGGAGGAAGAGAGAGAAATAGAGACCGAGACGTGCTGTTCTATTGTGATCTTTCACCTAGTTGACATATACAGTGCGTATTCCGATACTTGAGTACTTTTGGGGGGATTGGGTGGAAATTGTTCTACTGAAGAAATTGTTCTACCAAGCGAGAGTAGTATAGTGTGATTCTCCAGAGGTGCACCACAAATCCACCACAAGAGCACCACAAGAGTACCACAAGAGCACCACAAGAGTACCACAAGAGCACCACAAGAGCACCACAAGAGTACCACAAGAGCACCACAAGAGCACCACAAGAGTACCACAAGAGCACCACAAGAGCACCACAAGAGTACCACAAGAGTACCACAAGAGTGTCCACCACAATTCCACCACAAGAGTGGCCACCACAGACTCACCACAATCCCACCACAATTCCACCACAAAAAGTGCTCACCACCACAATTCTACCACAAAAGTGCTCACCACCACAACTCACCACAAGACCACCACAATTCTAACACAAAAACTGCCCACCACACAATTACAACAAAAATATTTTGGCCCAGAGGGAGCGGGCTTGCATTCAAGTGGACTGAGCACTTGGCTCCTGTCGTGCATTCTTGCTAGTGTCTGGCTATACCTATAATGTGCTGTAACATGTTTGCTATGTGTGTGTGTGCAATGCCTGCTATGAGTCATTACTACAAGGTTCTGTGTATGCAATGTTTGCTATAAGGTTATACAATGTTTGCATTTGTTATGAACATGCACTCACCATACAAATTTTAATGCACCACACGGAATTTGAACCAGCACCACTCAAGATTGCGAGACAGACGCCTTAACCACTAAGCTACCCACTCCCCAAAACAGAAATTCTAAACTGAACCTATATTGGTGGATGGAAGGGAGTCTTCACACCACAAGTCCACCACTACACACCACAAATTACCACAAAACGCAGGAAGTGTTGTCCATGAAAGGCAGAGACCTCTTAGCACATGAAAGAGCAGAATGAGCTATGGTGGAAGAGGGCTAGGTGTGATGGGTTGTGGTGATTTGTGGCGAGTTGTGGTGAGTTGTGGCAAGTTGTGGCTAGTTGTGGCGAGTTGTGGTGAATTTGTGGTATTGTGTTTGGTATATAAACATCTCTTCGTTGGTAGCTCGCATTTCCTACTCAGTCTTCTTACGAGTTGTCTCTGAAACTGCTAAATTTCTGTCCTCTTACACTCTGTCCTCTTACGTTTTATCTAAGCGGAGAAAATGAGCTCTACTCGCCTGATCGAATTCTGCAACTACCCTACTAAAATGATACAACTGTGCAATCTCCTGTACCTGGACGCAAACTTCGCTGAGAATGGGGAGCCCACCCACATACAGGTTAGACTTTAACACGAAATTGTTTTTAATTGTATTATAGAACAACAACACTTCAGCTTAAGAAGATGGCGGTTAAGACTGTTAACGCGAGGGTGGTAATCGATATTCAAAAGAATCTCCCCATAATGTACACTGAGAAGTATGGCTTGAAACTGACCATTGAAGAGGCGCAGAACTGTTACACCTTCCTGAGCGAGGTAGTGAAGCATAACAACGGCGAGAACATCAATGACGTTGCAGAGAGAGCCTGGCTGAAGATTGAAAACACAACAGAATTCCCTTGCAAGACCTACGGGAACGTTGTGCAATGGCCCATCTCCAACCTGGGCCTGCGAATTAAACTACGAAGTTACACTGATAAGGAGCAAGGAAAATGCATATTCTACGGTATGCAGATGCTGCGAGTGGATGGCGCAGAATTTCGAGGGATGTGCTTGCTCCTTTCTTCTGAAGAGGTACCATAACTTGAATATTGTACAAATACACAAAAAGACTAACATTCTTGTTTGTTTTAGACTCGCGCATTCACAAGAGCACTCCAGCACACTCTTTCGTTTAAGAAGATTGATGATTACACGCCTTCTCAACCGATCGAAGTACTTCACTCATGATCTGCCTGTGTGTTTGTGTGTTGTTGTTGTTGTTGTACAGTAACATTCTGTGTGTGTATCGATTTCATTCCTGGGTGTGTGTGTACGATAACATTCTGTGTGTACTGTTGTACTGTAACGCTCTCCTTTGCACATTCGTGTGGTTTTGAACAAATTTAAGTCTGAATTTGGAATTTTGAGAATTTTTTTGGGGTACACGCACAAATACAGTTAGTACTTACCAAATGGGACCTCGACCTGCGCGCAACTATGTATAGAACAAACGACGATAAACAGAGTGAGCAAAAACCTGTACAACTGAGAGTCAAAGCATGTTCCTGAGCAAGAATGTACAATGAGATATGGATTAAAGCATTATCGCGCGTGCGCCTACCTACCTACCTAGTAAATGGGGGTCAGACGATGGTCGTACACTCTGTGGGGGTAGGCGGACAAAATGCAGTTCGTATTACCTGAAACCACAACTCGAATTCCACGCACACTCACTCCGCGATCGGTCACACCAACGTTGAAAGAGAAGAGCGCGTCTATTATAATTCGGGGTTCGCCATTTGTAGAAGCAGTGACAATTTTCTGTACAGTACCATACTCTGAGGCGTCAAGAACGAGGTACAGGGCGTCGTCGAGGTCCCCGCGAAACAAGGAACGTTTGGGCGAGTAGTTGTTGTTGAAGCTGGAGCAAATGTGGCCGTCGTCCATGTGGTTGTAGGTATGCTGGTGGAATGCGGGAGTGTAGCCGTTGAAGAAGGGGAGATTTCTGCAATGATTTCGCGACAAGATACAGTAACCCAAAGCGCAAATTTCGGTTGCAGTATGCTAAAATTTTAAGCAACACAACACGATACTAGAAGGATTTCGCGACAAGATACAGTAACCCAAAGCGCAAATTTCGGTTGCAGTATGCTAAAATTTTGAGCAACACAACACGATACTAGAAGGATTTCGCGACAAGATACAGTAACCCAAAGCGCAAATTTCGGTTGCAGTATGCTAAAATTTTGAGCAACACAACACGATACTAGAAGGATTTCGCGACAAGATACAGTAACCCAAAGCGCAAATTTCGATTGCAGAAGGGTCAAATTACATTGGCTAATTCAAAACTATAGTTAAAACAGGAGCTACAGTTATATTTTTACAATGATATCAAGATGAACAGCAAAGATCCATTATGCACCAACCTGTACTTGTGCGGAGGCTTGAATGGTGTGGAAGGGGTGTAGCTGGTCGAGGGGGTGGACGGGAGGGCGCTGGTGCAGGTGGGGGCGTTCGGAGAGGAGCACGATCGGCTGCAATGTAAAATTGTTAGCAATACGAACAACGAATCCACTCACTCAGTCACTCTCCCATCCGCCTGCCCACTAACTCGGAACACTCACCAACTCAGCCACTCGCTCCCTCCCTCCCTCCGTCCCTCGCTCAATCCCTCGGTCCCCTCCCTCCCTCCATTCCTCCCTCCCTCGCTCAGTCAGTCACTCACACACCTACAGTAACAGTTTAAGTCACTTACGGGGGCATCTTGAGACAGTACTTGGACGAGTGGATGAGAAGATGAGTGAGTAGAGGCGAAAACCAATCCTTGAAACGTCCTTGAAAACCTGAAACAGTATTGAATGCACGACACGATGTATTCAGCTCATGGACCGATCGCTGACAGTAACACGCTCACAATTTTCACTCATACCTAGCCGCGCACACATAGCTCAACTCACAGGGAGGCGCGCGCGCACTTACGCTAGTCTAACTCAGATAATGAATGGCGATTTCCTAGCCGCTTACCTTGTGGCTCTTTGTGGTGAGGTTGTGGTGGACCTCCATTGCCCCTTGTACCCCGTCGAGGTCGGCGTGCCCTCGGAGCCCGGGTCACGTCACTTCGCCCCTCCTCATGGCCCAAGAGGTCTCACCGCTGCGTTATCTGATACGGCATCATCGACTGTCCTCCTTTTCGGCTCACCCATCCTCTCGAAGGCAAGCGGCGCTTCTATGGAAAGCATGCAGATGGACAGGTAGACTGCATGATTTTACGACCATCAACGCACAGCAACGAATTTGTGGTGCTAATGTGGTATCCTTCCTACCTCACTCACTCGCTCTCGGTTCAGTTGATTCAGTCTGTGCCTTCTGAGTTTATCGTCCCAATCAGTTTGTCCTCCTCCCTTCCCTTCCTCCGTCTTCCCAAAGTAAGAGAGAGAGAGAGAGAAAGAGAAACGCGGATGGAGACGGACGTGAGACCCTTTGTTGTTGATCCAAGAAATTCTAATGGCTTCTCACTGATTAGAGTAGCATTCCAATGAGCATTGTTTAGTTGCAATGAAGTAATTCAAAGTCACTATTTCAGTTCAGCTTCCTCGACGCGTACGATATCATGAACGACGACGGATACACCCCGCAATACGACCAGGTTTAGATTGGATGTGTTGCCGTAAGACTTATCGATCTGATTTGGTTGAACTGATTTGTTCAGCTCCTCCCCCAAGCCTCGACGTCCAGCATGCCGCCGTCCACGCCCATTCCCTTCCAGCAGCGCAATCTTCAGCCCCCGCAGTTCAGCCTCGCCTTCTCCCCAGACTCCAGCTCCATGTACGCCCCGCCCCAGCAGTGTGCCCAGCAGATTACGTTCGCGCAAGAGGAGGAAGAGGTGGGACATAGAAGATTATTGTTACTTTGTGTATAACTGAATACACTACTTCTTTCAGAATCGCGCCCAGACGTCCCACCAGCACTCCACCCAGCAGCATCCCAGAAGCTCCCAACCCTCCATTTCGACCCAGCAGCAGCAGCAGTCCGCCCAGCAGTCTCAGAGCTCCGCCCAGCAGCCTCAGCACTCCGTCCTGCAGCCCCACCACTCCGCCGAGCAGCAGCCCCAGCTTTCGAACCAAGATCAGCCCAGCATCTCCCAAGACGAGACTCCCCCTCTGGCTCAAGTCCCGCACAACGCCGAATTGGAAAAGGTACACCTTTTAATCATTTAATTGTGTGAAACATAAATAAATTACGGTAGTCATAATCTTCGGAATTTTGAATTGAGTGTGGCGTAAATCTAAATTTAAACTAACTCGCCCGTAAATAAATTACGGTAGCCGTAATTTTCGCAATTTTGAATTGTGTGCAGCGTAACTCGAAATTTTGAACTGTTTCCAACGCAAATAAAATACAGTAACTGCAAGTTGTCTAATTTTGAATTGTGTGCAGCGTAACTCGAAATTTTGAACTGTTTCCAACGTAAATAAAATGCAGTAACCGCAAGTTGTCTAATTTTTGAATTGTGTGCAGCGTAAATCGAAATTTTGAACTGTTTCGGACGTAAATAAATTACGGTAGTCATAATCTTCGGAATTTTGAATTGAGTGTGGCGTAAATCTAAATTTAAACTAACTCGCTCGTAAATAAATTACGGTAGCCGTAATTTTCGCAATTTTGAATTGTGTGCAGCGTAACTCGAAATTTTGAACTGTTTCCAACGTAAATAAAATACAGTAACCGCAAGTTGTCTAATTTTGAATTGTGTGCAGCGTAACTCGAAATTTTGAACTGTTTCCAACGTAAATAAAATACAGTAACCGCAAGTTGTCTAATTTTGAATTGTGTGCAGCGTAACTCGAAATTTTGAACTGTTTCCAACGTAAATAAAATACAGTAACCGCAAGTTGTCTAATTTTGAATTGTGTGCAGCGTAACTCGAAATTTTGAACTGTTTCCAACGTAAATAAAATACAGTAACCGCAAGTTGTCTAATTTTTGAATTGTGTGCAGCGTAAATCGAAATTTTGAACTGTTTCGGACGTAAATATATTACGGTAGCCTTTCACAATTTTGAATTGAATGCGTCGTAAAACGAATTTTATTTACCTAACAATTTCAGTTTCTTCAAGACTTTGACGCCCAAGTTGCCCACCAAGACGACTGGCTCAACGACGAGAACCGATCTCCCCCCTGCCCCACCTGTAGAATGAGACTGTTCGATTCCAAAGTTACCATGTCCACACACGTTCGCAAGTGCGTCTTCAACGGAAACCACCCCACTGTACATTTGTTCGCTCTCGCCTGTCGTCGTTTCTCCCGTGACGCTGTACACAAACTGTTCGATGTAAGTAACATGACCGAGGATCAGCTTTACGAACGGCTGTTGACGTACGCGAAAAGGGAACGGTACAATTGGAAGTGAGTTGTTGTATGGGTGTGTGTGTACTCGTCCTTTCACGAAAGAGACTCAACTGAAAATGCTTCACAAGGAGTTACACGTTCGCTTGCCACGTGATCAGATAAGCGCACCAGCGTAGCTAGCTATACACTGCGAATTGGAAGCGAGTGGCTTGCCACGTGATCAGATAATGGAGCGTCCCTCACTCATCCACCACAGTTTGAATCTATAGTGGAACGAGCGAACTATAGTGAAACAGAAGCGCATTAGTGAAGAGAATCGAGAAACAATTTGAATTTGAAGCGAATTTTGAGAAAATGGCGTCTGGCAGGCCCTTGCTTGCTGCTGCACCGGGGTCTGTCCCATCGCCCGACGTCAGTCGTCTTTTGGAGAGGCTGCAGTGGTACGAGCGGCCGCGCCCAGTTCAGGTGTGCATTTTATTGGTTTGTAAACGTAAAGTCGGAATAATTAGTATGGAATTGCAACGTTCCTGGTCGGAATTTTGAGTCTCCATGGAATTTTCAGTCGTTCTGATCATTGCAAGCGGAATTTTTATGTAGTCTCGTCCGTTTATTGCAATCGCAAGGTGCATTTTGATATTTCAGGGTACCGGAGCGCTGCTCGCTGCCCCTCCGCCGCCCTCCTACGCCGAGGCCATCGCTCGCCTGCCGCAGCCGCCGCCGGTGTACCAGTCTGCCGCTTCTGTGCCTCCGCCGGCCTACGACGCCCAGGAGCGGCCGCCTTCCGACCCCCAGCGGCCGATGCCCCCCGTCGCCGAGCTTCCTCCACCCTACGAAGAGCGACCAGGAGGCCAGTAGGACTAGACTTTGACACCTAACTGACTGTATTTCGACACTTTACTGACTAGACTTTGACACTTTACTGACAGTAACTTGACGCTTTGTGACTACTATGACAATCGTTTCCGACATTCGTTCGACAGCAACCCGACATTTCGCGACTGTACTCTGACATCGTTTTCTGACTAGTTGACTGTAATTCGTTTGACATTCCGCGACACTTTGTGACTGACTTCTGACATCGTTTCTGACTAGTTGACTGTAATTCGTTTGACATTCGGCGACAATTTGTGACTGTATTCTGACATCGTTTCTGACAGTATATTGACAGTGACTCGACGCTTTGACTTCGACATTGTTTCCGACATTGTATGCTTGACTGTGCTTCGACATCGTTTCCGACAGTATATTGACAAGTTCTGACATTGTACGTCTGCACTTCGCCACTACGAATCGACTACATTGTACTCAACGCCGAAATCCTGTCATGAAATACTTTGCGAGAAGCCGTTACCCCTTTAGGCACCACACGAAGTGCTTCGTTCCGAAATCTTTATCCGATTACGTAAAGAACGCGATGAACGAACACGTACCCAAGTTGAACCCAAATAGTGTACCCAAGTATCACCAAACGAAATGTACCCAGGTGTTACCAAACGAAATGTACCCAGGTGTTACCAAACGAAATGTACCCAGGTGTTACAAAACAATGGCTGTTTTACAGCAAGAGTCAAACCATACTATGGCCATCACAACAAATGCCAAACCATCCTATGTCCATCTACTGTGTTTTACTGAACAGTTTTTTGTAAAACACACAAGAAATTTTTTTCATTTTTACACACAAAACATAGGAATTTTTTGCCAAAAAAATAATTTTCTTGCCAAAAAATGATTTTTAGTAAAAATTTCTTTTTCAGCATGTTTTTGTTCAAAAAAAGTTCTTCATTTTCACACACAAAACATAGGAGTTTTTCACACTTGTGAGTATTTTTTCACATATATTCAAATTTTTTCACAATTCTGAGAAATTTTTCACATAAGTGAAAAGTTTTTCAAGTGAATGAAAAGTTTTTCATTTTCACACACAAAACATAGGCATTTTTCACCAAAAAAATAATTTTTTTGGTTATTTTATTTGCATAACTGTGAGTTTTTCTTGCGATTTACAGTAACAACACACGATTTTCGCACACACGAGTACATGATTTACACAACATTTGTACACAAAGAATATTTACACACAAGAATTGTGCACACACATTTTACACACAATCAAGTTGCTATCCAATCAATAATCTTTTTCGACTGCTTTCTCTTCTGAGTATACATTGATGTAGGAATTGCACTACTGTTTTCAAGTAGCTGCTGGAACTTGCGCAAATCAGGTGGTGGAGTCATTTTCCTTTGTATCATGGGTTGAGCCAGTACATAGGAAAGAAGATCTAAATACATAGATGTTGTTTTGAGTTACTTTATGAAATGATAAACTATTTACCTAATATATGACTCCCCATTTCAGAGCCATACATTACTCGTAGAGACTTTCGCTGGAAAGGAATGTTTCCAGCTTCTAGCATGATGCGTGCTTTCCTCCTGTATGGTTTTCCCAACATTTGTACAATGGAGTCTATAGTTTCCTGCGTCTCTGCATCCTCATCATCTTCCTCCATAATAGGTTGAAGTGGTTCGACTTTTGTTGGACTCTTAGCAGATGTGTGGGGCTGGGACGTGTGTATTGCGAGAAGTTTATTGTAGAGGTCCAAAGGTATCAGCTTATGTGGTTTCGCGGAGGACATGTTGAACCTTTGGTAGCATCACCTTCACCAATGTGTAACAGATTTTGAATCCCTCTTCATTCAAAAGCTTTCTTTTATCTTTAAGTGAAATCCTTGAATTTGCAAGTAGCAAGTACTGAGACCGAAACGGTTTCAGACTCTGCTTTGCAGGATTGCTAAGCTTGATTGAAGTGTTGAAGAGAGAGTTGTATGCGAGGTTTGCAATAGACTGTACTCTCGCCTTGTTGTTTGTAGAATACACTGAATTGAAGCTCTGCTTATCAGTGGGATGCTGTTTCAGTAGACGCTTGAGGTCTGGTAAGGAGTTAACCAGGTAATCAGGTATCATTTGCTCTTTGTTGGTCTGTAGACAGTGAGATCTTGCCCTGGTAGGAGTCCTGATGCAACTCTCAGTCTATCGTCAAAGAAGAAGTTTGACAATTGGACAAACAGGGGATTGTAGTATTTAGTATCCCTGTTTTTGTTTGCCCACTGTAGAGAGTGATCAAGGAACAATGGGTCTCTATCAGGGAAGAGCTGCCTGGAGAACGTCTTCAACTGAGAACGATCTCGAAAGGAAGGCCACAGTCCAATTACAGTAGAGTTCAGTGCAATTGCACGTGTATCACTTGTAGGGTTGAACAGGAGTTGTGCTAAACAATTTCATACATTTAACATTTTATTTCTAAAACTTCATCAAACAGTATTACCTGTTCCACAAACACTTGCGTTACAGTGGTTACTAGCTGCAGTCCAGAACTCTACCAGTCTTGGGTCAGACGTCTTTTTTGAGGTTAGGAAATCTTCAAAGATATACAGGGAGCGTGGGTATTGATCCAAGTCTTGTGATATCAAGTCTTCAAGAGCTTCCGAAGGTGTGCGATCATCAATATGGATACGATCGTTTTGTGTAGTCCAGCGCAAGTACTCGTTGGATGGGACTGTTTTGAACAAAACAATTGAATCGAACTGTGATCCAAAGACTGCTTGTTCGTTTTCCAACAGCTTTCCCACCAAATGCGATTTTCCCGAGGATGATGGACCAATCAGCAATAATCGTAGTGTATGCTGAAAATATGCATGTGAGTGAAATTCGTGTTTAGCAAGTATTCAAAAACATACTTTGAAAAATTCCTGCCTTAGCAACTCCTCTCCGCTATGAATATCTTCCATTCACAATAGTTCGACTTCTGTAGTACCAGGGATTGGGCAAATGTAGCGAGTGAACATCAATGCGGAAATGAGAATCGTATCCTCCTTTATAGGTTCCTGAAATACCACACTTTACCACAAATCACCACAATTGCACCACAACAAATACCTTGAATGAGAAGTTGATTTCCACTGCATTATCTGAGATAGGATCGCTATCGATTTCTGTGTGGGACCTTGAGCAATCCACAATCAGCCCGAAGAATTTTTCCTTGTACATCTCAGGATTCATTAATGGTAGGCCATCAACATATGGATTGATGTTGTTTTCATGCATTGAGTAGGCCCACAGTTGGGACATATCTAGACCACTGTTTAGTATTACTTGTGGGGAGTTGCTCGATTTCTCAATTGTAACACTTTTGATGAATGAGCCTAAACATAGGACAAGTTTAGACAAAATTGAGCTAATGTAGTAATTCAACCTGTCATCCATCCGCTGTGCCTAATTAGGTTTCCCACAAAACTGGATGCGTCAGTGAATGTCAGAAATATTTTTTCAGGCAAACTAGCCCCAGGCATCATAGGAGGCTCGATTCTATATCGGTATCCTGTTGATTCAGCTTTAACCATTTCCCAATTCATTAGTCTTTGTTTGAACCCAAAGTGTGGAATCTTTTTGCTTGTGTATGTATTGTTCCACTGCATCATCGCTTGCGGATTCAGTTGATGGAAACTAAAAAAATGGTATTTTTACAGATGCTGTGTTGACGTGTGCTTTCAGAAGACTCACGTTGCAATGATTTCCATATCCTCAATTTCAAACATTGCAATTTCATTGGAAGCAACACTGGTGAGATAGAATGAGTTTTTTGCTTTCTCAAACTGGATTTCTGTCACCATTTGTGGAGGTATGAACTTATCAAGCTCTGTGAATCCATTTGCGTAGAGAGGCACGACCATTTGGTATGTTTTTCCAGGGCCCGCTCTGTAAATGATTTGTTATTTCGCAACTGAAGTTTGATATATTTGCTTACTCACATTTTAAATCTTTCTGTTGAGCCTGAGTTTGTTTCAAGGAATGGGCTGGTTTCATCCTTGAATGCTTCAGGAGAGTCAGGATACCATAAGCCTGATCTAAAGTTTTCTATTGCACTCTTGTTCTTGATACTCATCATCATGTGTATTAGTGTTTGGAAGTAGTAGAGAGATTTTGTGGAATTTGGTAAATGTGAATTGTTGTACTTGACTGTAACATCTTTGAATAGACCAGCAGGAAGGTAGTTGATTGGAGTGAAGGCATTGTTCAATGCTCTCTGAAACAATAGAACTATGCTTGATATGAATTCCGTGTGAATGCAAATGTTTACCTTTCGTTCCACAATAGCTTGCTGGTACTTGTATACAGGATACTCTTTACCTCCCTTGGTAGCTGTTTCAGTGGATATCAGCATACTCTCCATCTGAAAGATATGTTCAATGATCCATGGAAAATGCCTATGGCAGAAAGACTCACATTAGTTGTGGGCATTGGATTCATTTTTTCAACATGTCCATATGTTCCATCAGCTTTCTCTTGAAGTATGCGCCCTTTGATCACTAGCATGCAACTGGATGGATTCAAAAACCCTTCAGTATCATGCACACGAAAGATCTTTATATCCTTCTGCATGTTTAGAGGCTTGAACGATTTTTGAAATGTTTTTTGATAGTTTGCAAAAATTTTTGCAGGCTCAAAAATGTTGAGTCGAGAATCTAGAATTCCTTCCAGTTCAGGAACCGGCCGGTCCAAGTGGGGAACTTTCTTTGGAGGGTTTACCGACAAAGGAGCGACAGACAAAGGAGCGACGGACAGAGGAGCGACGACAAAGGAGCGACGCGACAAAGGAGCGACACGACAAAGGCGCGACAGACAAAGGAGCGACAGTTCAAACTTCGATTTGTCAACAAGTTCTAATAGTTTTCGCAGTCAGAAATGGTTGAATGAAACACTGGATCTGCTCCTAATCTAGCAAAATTGAGTTGTCTGCTTTGCAGCAAATCAAAATGTTATTTTAATACGAAATTGTGCGCAGGATGCATCCCATTTCCCAGATGAACCACTGCAACCAAACAAGTACAATTTAGGAAAGATTACAATACCAAACTGTCGACACTGAACTCGACTCACAAACTCGATGTGTTTGCGAACGAAATTTTGTGAGCGGCGCGCAAATCTCAAAATTAAAGTTTGTCGAAATTTTTACTTTGTAGTAAATCAAGCAGAGATCAGGGTGACCAATAGAAACTCATTTTAGTTTCAGTTTCAGTTAAAATTATGGTGCTGGCTGAGTTTCAGTTTCAGTTTCAGTTATGGAATCCGCGCGAGTTTCGATTCAGTTTCAGTTTCAGTTAACTGATTGTAACTAAAACTGAAACTGAAACTAGTTTAAGTTTCTATTGGCCACCCTGGCAGAGATGGATGTGGACATGGCGCGCGTCATCATTCGGCAATATTCTGGCCGCCAAAACTATTAGAACTGGTTGACAAATCGAAGTTTGAGCTGTCGCTCCTTTGTCTGTCGCGCCTTTGTCGTGTCGCTCCTTTGTCGCGTCGCTCCTTTGTCGTCGCTCCTCTGTCTGTCGCTCCTTTGTCTGTCGCTCCTCTGTCGGGATACCTCTTTGGAGGCATCTCAGAAGTTTGATTTCTGACTCCTCGTTTTCAGACCTCTCTTCTGTACTGTTTTCTTCTTAGGCTGCTTGGCTTTCTTCACAGGTTTGCTCTTTCTGGTGTTTGGCTTCCCTGCTTTCTTACGAGGTTGCCTCTTTGCTTTTCTAGGCTTTGCAGCACGACCTATCTTAGGCTTTGCAGCACGACCTTTCTTGGCAGTGCGACTCTGCCGAGGCTGTGCAGCACGACTTTTCTTGGGAGTAGACTTCCTTGTGCTGGCACGCTGAACCTTTCTACCAGACAAACAAAGCAACTCCTTACACTCCAATGGTCTGTGCTGTGTAATGAGACTAACAAGACGCATTACACTTTCCTGAAAGCAGCAAAGTGTGAGTAAAAGAAATTGAATGTATTAGTAGTGGGATACCTAAACTGAAGTTCAATGAAGATATTGCAGTCGTCACTCAATGCAGGTACCTCGTGAGACACCAGTTTGAATGAACCAATGTTTCGAAACTTCTCAGCAGGTTGAAATACGGGCTGAGTTGGAAGATGTACCTCGCGTCTATTCTTCGTTGTGGCAAACATGCACAAGACTCTCTGTGTTTTGTTTCCAAACACTGTACCTAAATTAAGCGATTCTGTGCAAGAGTATAATTCATATTATGCATAACTGTTACCTTTAGTCACGTTGGAGTGTATTTCAACGATGGAGCTAGCCTTAGCAGACTTTGAGAGCAGCACGTTGAACACAGCAACTTCAAGATGGGATTCAAAGTCGAAGTCAGACAAAGAGATTGTGTTTGTGAACTCTGCAGCAACACTGGATTGCGCAAATGTGTTTGAAACAGTCCAGCATATAGACATACTGATGCATGGCTGACAGTGTCCTTTGCTTATATACAGATGTTTTTGTGGCGAAATGTGGTGGATTTGTGGTGTAGGAGAGAGAAATACCACAAAAAGCCACAACAGATTTTTGAATTTTTAAAAACGTTCTAGAAGTGCTCGTACATCTCCAGCAAGGTCAACTTGTGTTTCAGACTGTTGCTGAGGTAGTGGAGGCGGGCTTCAATGTGGTGCACTCCATCAGCTCCACTCTCCAGGGCATCCTTCAGACTCTGCAGCCTCACGACCTCTTGCTCCAAATCCAGCACTTGTTTCCTGATTCGGTCCATGAGCTCTATAACAAGAATGAACATTGGCAATGTAAAACTCACAACTAGTGTACAACTTACCAGACTCATCCATGGAGCTCATTTTTCTTTTCTGGGAAGACATGATTGTGTCAGGTTTTGCCAAGTGTGCCTGAACTTATACTAAAGAGTATACCACAAAGGTACCACAAATCAGCACACCACAAATTAGCACAACTGCTTGCCACGTCTGTGCACCACAAATTGGCACAGTTGCATACCACAAATCAGCACACCACAAATCATCACAACTTACCACAAAGAAGATCTATATAGCTTGGAGTAGTAGACCCTCTCTCTCATTGCATACCATTCTTAGATCTCTCAAGAGTAAAACTAGAAGAATGTGCGAAATGGAGCAGCTCTTCTGCCTGGCTTTTTCCCAAGCATCCCAGAAGCACATGAAGTCTGCCTGCACGGAGGCGTGCGAGGGCTGCAAGAATGATTGGCCCTCTCAGAGGGACCACGACTGCCTCAACACCCTCATCGAACCCAGAACCTTTCAAGAGCTCTATGTCTTCCCGAAATTGCTGGAACAGACCACCAGGTTTGACACACCGGTGCTTTCAGTGTGAATACTCTTATGATTTTGAGTTTGTAGGAACGAAGTGCTGCTGGAGATGGCTACCCAGCTGATGTCTGGAAAATGGAACATCTCCCCAGTGGAGCTCCTGTGCTTCCTCGCGAACGACCCCTTCGAGAAGCTGAGAGATGGAGTCTGGACCTTCCTCAAGCAGCGAACCCTGAAGAAGACCTTTGCCTGGAAGGAGAATCGTGATAGTGCTTCCACGTCCATCGATATCCCTATTGAGTTGGATCCGTGAATGTTTTTAAAAAAGCTGTGTTTCTATTGTGGCTTTTTGTGGTGCCCTTTTTTTAAAAGCTGTGTTTCTATTGTGGCTTTTTGTGGTACCCCTTTTTTTAAAAGCTGCATTTCCAGTGTGGCTTTTTGTGGTGTCTTTTTTTAAAAGCTGCATTTCCATTGTGGCTTTTTGTGGTATTGAATCATTCCTTCACCACAAATAACCACAAATCACCACAAATTTTTGTAGATATAAGTGCAACAACAGTAGAGAGGTGCCACTCTGCAATCATGAAGTTCTGCAATAACACCATTCTCAAGTCTAAAGTTTTTGTTAACCAGCACCAGAAAAAGTTATTGCTGTCTCCAGCGTTCTTTTGCATACTCCTGCTAGTAGTGGTAACTGTTTACAAGGTTCCTCCTTTGCATAGACAACAGCATCCCCACACTTCAAGGAGTCCTTGTCACAACAGCTCTTACGAAGTGGTAGTTAACTTGGGATTCCTGACTCGGCCATCCAAGCATTGCCTGCTTTTCTGTACAAACATAAAGACTGCTGCGGTGTTTGACTGTAGTAATGGTAAATCTTACTCAAAGCTTCAATTCATCAAGAACCTAGAGACTTTTGAGAACTGCAGCAACAACACAGGATTTTGTCAAGTATCTCAAGTACTGAAGGTGATCAATGGCACAAAAGGTATGTGTGAATTGGAGTATGTGTGTGCTTCCATACACTTGTGACAATTTAGGTTGATCCTGATGTAGAGAATGCAGTCAAGCAAGTTTTGTTCGACCCCACTAATCGAGCAAGTTTCACATCAAAGCTGGCACTTATAAAGGAGGAAGCACAGAAACTTACTGATAAAAGAATCACGATTAATGATGTGAAGCAAGTTCGCTTCAGTCTTCCTTCTGTACAAATCTCTCGCAAGTACCGAAGAAGATTCCCCAGAGTTCCTGTTTATGCTTCTGGCCCAGATGAGACGTGGGCCTGTGATTCTGCATTTGTTCCCGAGCTTCCACAACCATGTTTTATGGTTTTCATTGATGTATTCTCACGATTTGCCCATACATGGCCATGCAAGAAACCTACTGCGGAAAACACGATTGCGGCTCTAACTGCAATTTTCAAGAAAGCAAAACCCAAGACGTTATTCTCAGACCAAGGTAATTGCACCATTTCACAAATGTGGATTACTGTGATAAATAATTTTAGGACCTGAATTTCAAAACAAGAAGATGACAGAGTTCTGTTCTCAGCACGGAATTAAGCAGCTGTTCAGTCTTGATCCAGTTACACACTGTGCACCTGCTGAGCGTTTCATTAGAACATTGAAATCCAAGATCTACAAGTGGATCGCAAGCTCAGGAAGATTTGATTATCCACTACAACAACTCACTGACTCCTACAATGATCAGTGGCATAGAGCCTTGCCTGCTAAAATGAGTCCTTCACAAGCAATTCTGCACAAGGACCAAGTGTACAAGCATCTATTTGGAGAGTCATGGCAGCGGATGAAGAACCTACGTTTCACATTTGAGATTGGTGACAAAGTACGTACAGCAAAGTTCCAAGACAAGTTCAGCAAAGGGTACCGCCTAACTTCATGGTCTCCTGAAGTCTATCAGATTGTGGTAAGCTATATTGCATGCCTCTGAGGTGTATTGTGTGTGTGTGTAACTGTTTCTGTGTGTTCAGAGACGTGTACCATCCAGACCTCCAAGGTACAAGCTAGAGACTCTCTCAGGCACACCTGTTCAAGGTTCTTACTATAAGGCTGAGCTACTTGCCGTGCCTAAGGATACAAAGTCTCAGACCTTGTTTAAAGTGAAGAAGATTTTACGAACTAGAAAGAGCAGAGCAACGGGCCTAGAAGAAGTGTTAGTGCAGTATGATATACCTGGTAGCAAGTATATTGAGTGGGTTGATAAATCTCATGTTGAAAATGGTTCTGTTGTTGTGTGAAGTGTCTTGTAGACTTGTGTATTTTTTTTAATAAGACTCACAGCCAGTACAAGCTCACAGAGCATTACAGAACAGTACAGGCTCACAGAGCATTACAGAACAGTACAGGCTCACAGAGCATTACAGAACAGTGCAAGCTCACAGAGCATTACAAGTACAAGCACACAGAGCATTACAGGTACAGAACAACTTATTCTAGCACAATCACATCATCAGACACCTCCTCCTTCACTTCATAAGCCTTAGCTACATTCTCCTCTAAATCATCAAACAGCTGCATTATCTCCTCAGCAATCTCATCTTCCTCAGGCAGCATCTTAGTCCTAATACCATCCGACAGCACGATACGTTTCCTATAGAAGTAGTCAGGACCTCTCTTGTGAGCCTCAGTTTGGTACAGGTTCTTATTTCTATATGTGAACATCCTATTGGTAGCCTGATGGTGCTCCCTAGTTTTTAGAGTCTTAAGGAAGTGGACAGGCCTAAAGTTGTTCTGCACTTTGCTGCACCCCTTGGTGGAGAGCTTGATCTTCTGAGCATCTTCCACCTCCATCTGCTCCCTGTAGTTGTTGGTGTTGTTGAGGATATCCTCAGCCAGGGTCCTGATTGCAGGGGTTACCTCGGTGAAGCCGCAGTACATCTTCGGCGAAAGGCTTATGATCCCTCTTCCGGACCCTGCAATAGAAAGTCTTTTGTGAGCCTTTCAAATTAAGTCACATGAGTCTTAGACAACAGAATTGTTTCTCATTACATTGTGAGTGAAGAGACTTTAGAGTTGTGAACTCTTGAAAAGAATATAAAAAAGACTAACACTCTTCTTTGAAGAGCAGTGGAGTTCTCCTTGTGCTGGGGTCATCAGGGTTCTCCAGGAAGTTCCACTTGTTCTTGTGGTACTCCTCCCTCTTCTCCGGTTTCACCAGCTCCTCCAGAGAGTTCTTGGAGGCAGCGAAGTAGAACTGAAAGAGGTTTTAATTGGGATGTTGCCATGTACACTCACCAAAAGTATTCATTGCTTACGCTATCGGTATCCATACTCACAAGCTCCCAGTCTTTCCTATCGAAGTAGAAGTCTGAACAGAGGAAAATGTGATTAAAATAATGGAAGGCGAGATGTGTAATGCGAAAAAATGATTCTAACCGAGGTAATCAAAGTAGAACTGCAGCATCACTAATTTGCTAGTGCTGAGTATGAAGCTCCCAAGGGCCACAGCTACATCCTCCATGTAGCTCTTCTTCTGCATTTTCACCATGTAGTAGGGCCCCTTCACATGCTCAGCCTCAATGAACTCTTTCCTGCTGATGTAGTCAGGAACCACATCCTCGTGCAGGTACTTTATGCTGATGTATTTCTTTTTGTTTTCGATATACTTTCCATAAGTCGAATTACTGAAATGAGATAATTAAGTTACTTGAAATTGTTTAAATCATGTTAAACTATTACCCGCAGAGTTTCATATTCTCGCCTGCGCATTTCTTCGTGGGGTCAGCGTCAGCCTCGCGCCTGTGGGCAGTAACTGCATCCACAAAGCTTGAGACTGCATCGGTAGGTTTGTACTCATAAAAGCTGTGGATTTTCTCCACCTCCACTCCATGCTTCAAGTAGAACTGCAGCTGGTCTGTTGTGAAGAAGAAGTCCTTCACGTAGTTGCAACAGACGAGTGCTTCTACAGTTTTGGTGGAACGTTTGTGTTCTTCCACAAACTCCTGCATGTTCTCTCCCAGTAGACTGTGGGGAATATCTCTCTTGGTGATGAAAGCGCCAAACTCAGAGAACTTTGAGGTCCTGAGATCTTTTGGGACTTTCAAATCAGCCAAGCCACAGCCATAGAGGAAACCGCTCTCAATCTCAGAGACCAGTTCTTCCTGGGTAAGTTTCGAAAACTTGGACCCAGGGAGGTAAAAGTACTTCTGCAGGAACTCATCCACATCAGGGTCAGAGTGCTTGAGCCGATTCCACTCACACTCCCACCTGGAATGAAGTGTTGGTATAATTGAGGATGTTATAATTAAAGACTGTGAAACCCACATCACAACGTGGTCGTAGCCAATCTTGGTCACGTAGTCTAGCTGCTCTTGGGTTCGCTTCTCACCAGCCTCAAGCAAAGCCCGGTTCTTTGGAGTTCGCTTGATGCAGTGGTGGGCATGACTGAATTCAGTGTGGATGTTTTACAGAGTCTCACTCTCACACACACATGGAAATACGACTCACTAGAAACAGCCGTTGAAGGAGTGGACTTGCTTCTTGGACCTGATAGCCAGGTCAAAGGTGAACTTTCGGTCGCCGAGGCTGATTTTACCCTCACCACTCAGGTCACTATCGCAGAGGTGGTGCCCTTCGTTGTGGGCCACATAGTGAACATACTCCCACTCACCCCTGGAAGACCCAGGGTAGAACCCAGCAAAGTTCTTCTCGAACCGGTCACCGAATCGCGTCCAGCGATGGGGGATTCCACTGGGGAGCTTGCGCATCGAACCCTGAATGCAGAGCTAGGTTAGCATTTGATCGCATTGGTTATGTCACAGACTGAGTAAGACACTGAGTAAGGAAACACATCTAAGACACTGACCAGGTACATTGCAGAGCAGTCCATTCCCAGAATCTTCTGGGTAGTCTCCTCTCCTCCTCTGATCTTGGTGAGACCCTCAATGTGCATCCGAGTCCACACCTGAAATAGAAAAAGGTTTTGCATGTTTTAGTTCATCCCACCAGCAGTCACACAGTCATACTTCAGAGAGCCCTCCAACGATTCCCTTCTTGAGGGTATCCAAGACATCTCTGGTCCTCTCATTAGGGAGGTACCAGATAGTACTAGGGTCTGTGAGCTTCTCCATCATGCGGATAGACAGAGCGGGGATGCTGTTGCTATCCTTGATGGGGCAGAGTCCAAAGGAGTTGTAGAACTCACAGACTTTGAGGATGGAGGCAGGAAACTGCTCGACGTCAGCTTTCGCATACACCTGAATTGAGATTAAGTTGTGAGGAGCAATGTGAGTGCATATCACAAGAGCACAACCTCCAAGTAATCCCCCATAGTCATACAGGTCTCTTGGAAGATGGTTCGCATCTTCTCGTAGTCCTCTTCAGAAATCCCTTTCTGCTTGAGGGAACTGAAGAACTCGTGGATCTCAGGGAACTCGGTCTCTTCCAGCTTCTCAAGACTGGTCATCCAGTCAAAAGGGAAGCAGAGCTTAGAGCCTGAATGTTACATTATACAGAGTGCATCACACAGAGTGAAAAGATTAAGGGGCCAAATACCGGGAAAGCCATTCGCAGCCATGAACTTATCGAGACTCGTCCCAGGGGCTATCATCTTCAGCCAATCCTTGAGGACGAACTCTTTAGTCGCGAAGAGGGTGTAGTTACCATCTTGGTGGATAACCTGATTGATTTCCAACCCTCTCTCCATTACCTCATAAATGAGGTCTCGCTCAATGAGCTTATAGTCGAATCGAGCCCCATTAAAGGTGTAGAACACCTGAATTTGGATTAATTGAGTTGCTAGAAAAGCTACACAGTGTATCAATGAACCCACATGCTGGGAACAGCGAGCCTCCAGTTCCTCCTTGAGCTTCTCCAGCAACATGCGCTCCTTCTTATGGAAGCCCAGCAGATCTTTATCAGGGGTGTTGGGATCAGTGTGCTCTGCAATTCGCACATCGAGTTGCTCAAAGATGCTCGCCATTCTCTCTGTTTCTACTGCTGCTGCATGCTGAGAAATCTCGAGCATGTAGTCGAGCAGCTTGCTCATCAGCTCAGCACCATTATCAGTGCGGATGCAGACTGCATCAGTGTACCCCTCAACAGTACTGCTAATGCTCGCAGCAAAAGCTTCCTGTTTATTGAGGTAGTTCATTCCACAGGTGGAGGAGGGGTCCCTATCAGAAAGCTCACCCTGCAATGAATTGTACGTCTATACATGTATACTTTCATATGCAAAAAAAATCACACTCTCATTACCTTAAAGGACTCCAGATCGAAACAGCTGAAGGTCTTGCAGAATTTCTGCTCATCAGAGACTGCAATTCCCCACTTCACCAAGCGGTCAAAGAGGGTCTCTCTGCAGCGAAATCTGCGTAGCTTTGAGTACTGAGGGGTTGGGCCAGTTTCCCCTTTGCAGGCAGCTATGTGCCTGTTCCAGTTACAGTTGTTTGGTGTTGAGTACTCTTTACAGATATCACATCTCCAGTTCTTGCAGTAGCTTCTGATGTTGGTGATCAGTGAGAAATGGTCCTGAGTCAGGTCCAGGTGAACTGCGCCATTCTTAGCAGTTCGGAGGGGAGTTCTGCGAATAAGTTCTCCACAGATCTTCCCACTCTCCTCGTCTAACCAAGAGCGGTAGACTGAGACTCGGACTTGAAAGGTGGTTTCAATCCGGGTCAGATCACCAATGGTGATTTTCCCAGAAAAGTTCTGCAGCCCCCACTGCTCAGCGTACTTAGCCTTCAGCTGATTAACCATCCTCTGATCAGGCACATTGTTCTGGTTGAGGTGGGCAGCGAGGCACCTGTAGGGTTAAGGAATTTTGAAATGAACTTGCATGAAAATTCGAAAGAGTGCTTACCTAAATGCACAGTCCGGGTGCTTGAAGAGGTGCTTGTTCTTATCCCTCAAAAGGGTCAGCACAGCTCTAGACTTCTTTAG
This sequence comes from Linhomoeus sp. GSCO2_2, assembly GCA_030248115.1. NCBI lineage: Eukaryota > Metazoa > Nematoda > Chromadorea > Monhysterida > Linhomoeidae > Linhomoeus > Linhomoeus sp. GSCO2_2. The sequence goes on along the minus strand of JASAMZ010001464.1, from coordinate 4,381 downwards.
ATATTCGGGCAACTGCACCCGATTTCCGATCAGCTGCTGGGTGTACAGGGGGTACACGCACACCTTCAGGTTAATAGCCCTCTCAAAGACGTATTTCGTACTGGGCCTTCTCTGGAGTACATGGTCAATAAGATCAGGTGTTGTGATCTTATCCAGCACTCCCCAGTAATCATCACGAGAGGTGATCAGCTTTGCAGTATCGAACAACTGATTCACCAGATGGGAAGACCACCAGTAGCGCAGCTCACCCTACAACAAAAGGAGGTCCTACATGTAACGTCTAAGCACACACACAACAAAGCAGCAAAGATACACACGTGTGCAGTACAATTAGCATAGAAACATGATACACATTTACAGTTTTACTGTACAGGAAATGTTTACACACTAGTGTAATTTCTTACTATGGTCAGAGTTTACATCTCAGTTTACACTCATACTATGGTCAGAGTTTACATCTCAGTTTACACTCATGCTATGGTCAGAGTTTACATCTCAGTTTACACTCGTTACAGCCTCAGATTTTTACATAGTTTAACATACACTAATTGTACCCTGTGTGATAAGAGGCACACAACAAGACAAAAGACTCACAGTTTCCACATTCCTGAGGAGGACTCCTAGCGAAGCATTCACCTTGAAGCTGGAGCCTTCAACCTCAAAGACAGAGTAGAGCAGGTCCTTGATCTCTGCAGCATCCACAGTGGGAGCCTTGAGACGCAGGTTGAAGTCCTTGCGAACCTTTCCCGAATGGTACTCAGTTCTCAGCTTGCTCCTATAATTTGTATTAAGGATTAACAATACTTCATCAGTTGGGAACACACATATCTGCAAATCAGTCATCAAAAGGATTTTAATTTATGTAAACCTTCGAATTTTGTTTGCAATAGTTTGCTCTAACACAACACATATACAGCATTGGGAATATATACAGCACACACACTAGACATTTGTATGTTATATAAACAATTCACATACCAGTTCTCCCTGATCAGGGGGGCCGCATCTTCTCCATACTCTTCTTCCAAGCCAACAGGAGCTTGCTCAGGGTCAGGCTCAGGGAGGTTCCCAAGCTCGGTGAGAGGATTTCTCCACCTCCTCTTCTTGGGAGGTCTGAATAATGCATGTGTATTTAGAAAGTCACATCACTATGAGGCTCAGGCTGCGAGTCACAATCTGCATTCACATCAAACTTTCAGTCTAATTACATATTACTTTGTGTATTACCACATCAGAACCTTCTTACAATGAAAATAACATACCCTGCAGAGCTGGAGTTCAGTCCAGAAGAGCTGGGACCAGGCTGGGGAGAAGACTCTCTCTTCATTCTCTCAGGGCCTCACAAGACACAGCAGGGGCCCTTTAAGTACAGCAGCAGCAGAGAATAATAGCAGCAGTGTAGAGTAGCAGTGGAGCAGAGCAGCAGTGGAGCAGAGCAGTAGAGCAGTGTAGAGTAGAGCAGGAGAAGACAATGATTTGATCTGAGAAAGTCTCTGGCTTATATGCAACTCTTTTGTGGTGCACTTGGGGCTATTTGTAGTGTTCCTGTGGTGAGGTGTGGCTGGAGCACTGGACAGGAGTGCAGACAGGATTTTGTGTTGCAAGCATTGGACAGGAGTGCTGCCATGGTATGTGGTGGATTTGTGGTACATTTGTGGTGTGAGGTACCTAGCCCACTTCCACCATAGCTCATTCTGCTCTTTCATGTGCTAAGAGGTCTCTGACTTTCATGGACAACAGTCTCTGAGTTCTGTGGTAATTTGTGGTGCATAGTGGTGGGCTTGTGGTGTGAAGATGCCCAGCCATCTACCAATATAGGTTCAGTTTAGAATTTCTGTTTCGGGGAGTGGGTAGCTTAGTGGTTAAGGCGTCTGTCTCGCAATCTTGAGTGGTGCTGGTTCAAATCCCGTGTGGTGCATTAAAATTTGTATGGTGAGTTCATGTTAATTGCATAACTAATGCAAACATTGTATAACCTTATAGCAAACATTGCATACACACAACCTTGTAGTAATGACTCATAGCAAGCATTGCACACACACACATAGCAAACATGTTACAGTACATTATAGGTATAGCCAGACACTAGCAAGAATGCACGACAGGTGCCAAGTGCTCAGTCCACTTGGATGCAAGCCCACTCCCTCTGGGCCAAAATATTTTTGTTGTAATTGTGTGGTGGGCAGTTTTTGTGTTAGAATTGTGGTGGTCTTGTGGTGAGTTGTGGTGGTGAGCACTTTTGTGGTAGAATTGTGGTGGTGAGCACTTTTTGTGGTGGAATTGAACACAACACATATACAGCATTGGGAATATATACAGCACACACACTAGACATTTGTATGTTATATAAACAATTCACATACCAGTTCTCCCTGATCAGGGGGGCCGCATCTTCTCCATACTCTTCTTCCAAGCCAACAGGAGCTTGCTCAGGGTCAGGCTCAGGGAGGTTCCCAAGCTCGGTGAGAGGATTTCTCCACCTCCTCTTCTTGGGAGGTCTGAATAATGCATGTGTATTTAGAAAGTCACATCACTATGAGGCTCAGGCTGCGAGTCACAATCTGCATTCACATCAAACTTTCAGTCTAATTACATATTACTTTGTGTATTACCACATCAGAACCTTCTTACAATGAAAATAACATACCCTGCAGAGCTGGAGTTCAGTCCAGAAGAGCTGGGACCAGGCTGGGGAGAAGACTCTCTCTTCATTCTCTCAGGGCCTCACAAGACACAGCAGGGGCCCTTTAAGTACAGCAGCAGCAGAGAATAATAGCAGCAGTGTAGAGTAGCAGTGGAGCAGAGCAGCAGTGGAGCAGAGCAGTAGAGCAGTGTAGAGTAGAGCAGGAGAAGACAGAATGATTTGAGCTGAGAAAGACTCTGGCTTATATGCAACTCTTTTGTGGTGCGCTTGGGGCTATTTGTGGTGCTCCTGTGGTGAGGTGTGGCTTTTTGTGGTGGAAGCACTGGACAGGAGTACAGACAGGATTTTGTGGTGTATTTGTGGTGTAAGCATTGGACAGGAATGCTGCCATGGTATGTGGTGGATTTGTGGTGCCTTTGTGGTGTAAGGCTACTAACCCTCTTCCACCATAGCTCATTCTGCTCTTTCATGTGCTAAGAGGTCTCTGCCTTTCATGGACAACACTTCCTGCGTTTTGTGGTAATTTGTGGTGTGCCTGTGGTGGACTTGTGGTGTGAAGACGCCCAGCCATCTACCAATATAGGTTCAGTTTAGAATTTCTGTTTCGGGGAGTGGGTGGCTTTGTGGTTAAGGCGTCTGTCTCGCAATCTTGAGTGGTGCTGGTTCAAATCCCGTGTGGTGCATTAAAATTTGTATGGTGAGTTCATGTTAATTGCATAACTAATGCAAACATTGTATAACCTTATAGCAAACATTGCATACACACAACCTTGTAGTAATGACTCATAGCAAGCATTGCACACACACACATAGCAAACATGTTACAGTACATTATAGGTATAGCCAGACACTAGCAAGAATGCACGACAGGTGCCAAGTGCTCAGTCCACTTGGATGCAAGCCCACTCCCTCTGGGCCAAAATATTTTTGTTGTAATTGTGTGGTGGGCAGTTTTTGTGTTAGAATTGTGGTGGTCTTGTGGTGAGTTGTGGTGGTGAGCACTTTTGTGGTAGAATTGTGGTGGTGAGCACTTTTTGTGGTGGAATTGTGGTGGGATTGTGGTGAGTCTGTGGTGGCCACTCTTGTGGTGGAATTGTGGTGGACACTCTTGTGGTACTCTTGTGGTGCTCTTGTGGTACTCTTGTGGTACTCTTGTGGTGCTCTTGTGGTACTCTTGTGGTGCTCTTGTGGTGCTCTTGTGGTGGATTTGTGGTGCACCTCTGGAGAATCACACTATACTACTAGCGAGAGGGGAAGTTGTTCTACTTTTTGGGAAATTGTTCTACTCGGCTGTGAAGTTGTTCTACCCGAGTGAGAAATCGTTCTACACCTTGAGGACAAATGTCAGCTAACAAGTGATGCTAAAGTCCATTCAAGAAAGGCGTGCACTGGGTGGTTTTTCGAGTCCGCGCGCGCACCGCGCCAACACACTCTGACAGGGGTATCCAACGATGCATAAATCATTGGGGTTTCCCAAAGCGCAAAGTCTGCGGACTCGAAAAATCACCCAGTGCACGCCTTTCTTGAATGGACTTTAGTACCACTCAAGCATCACCACTGCATTAACGTCCCGGTACACATGCGCTCACCGTCTCATCTGCCAACACCACAATACAGGATTCCAGCTCACCGATGCATTCGCACCAGTGTACGCGCCCCAACGTCTCGTCTTCCATTATGAACAATTTCTAGCACAAACTACCAACCACAACATTGTTTCACTGCTTGGTCACACTG
>JASAMZ010001463.1:0-20660 GCA_030248115.1 Linhomoeus sp. GSCO2_2 | reverse complement strand
AGATCGAGCTGAAGCGCGTCTCTGCTGGTGAGACCGAGCCAGCGAAGGAGAATTGCCGGGACGCCTACAAGCAGCTGGGCGACTTTATCACGGCCGCTGAAACAGAGGCCGCCTTCCAAGCCTTCCCCCAAGTCGACATGATGAAAGAGGCGCTGGAGAAGTGCGAGATTTTCTTTCCCACGGATTAGGAGCTGCAGCAGTCATTGTGTCGCTTGACTATTTCGAGACAGTACAATGGCACTGCTTGTAGGTGTGTTGTGCGCGTAAGCAGGTATATTCTTTATGCGATTGGAAACGCGCCAGGCGAGAGGATATGGGGAAACCAGCACAGTTAGTGCATAGTTGGCCGCTTCGCCACAGTCTGGCTGCTCGACTCGGCGCACTGCTGGCATTGACGCGAGCACTGTTCACTCACTGCACAACAACGCAGAAACGACACAGTGAGCTATCAAATCCCAGGTCTCACTCAACTTCGACTTCGTGGGGCGCCCCGAGGCCTTGCGCAGCTCCTCGAGCTGGTCGACGTCGCGCTGCTTCTTCAGCAGTTCGGCGACCGCCGAGCTCGTGCCGCAGAGAAGCATCGAGCCGAGATACGTCGGCAGACGGGCTCGGGCCCAGTCCCTGAGAACGGCGCTGTTTCGCAGGGTCAGCGCAGCAACAAGCATGGACAGCAAAGGGAAGAGGCCGTGGACGACCGCGTCCATCTGAATGCCACTCGTCGACGATTCGGAATTGGCCACCACCGACCAACCGCCCATGAGAACTGTGATGGCAGCTAGACGTAGGGCTAGCACCTTCAGAGAGAACGTGCTGACACGCACGTTCTCCAGCAGCTGGTAGCGGGCGGAGAGCTGGGAAGAGACGGCGCCCAACGCGTGAAGACGTTGGATCATTCGAAGGGTCGAAGTAACGAGCGCTATCCCCCCCTCCACTTGTTTTAAGTGCCCCTTCTAGAGGTACATACATTGTACGCTGACATAAACACGCGCCCACTGCTCTTCTTCGAGTTGCGATACGCTATTTCTTGACAATGGTAGACATAGATGGGCACAGGGTTTTCAAGGGTTGGCAAATCCATCCAACCCTGAAATCCGAGGGGATTTAGCATTTAGCAATTTAGCACCCCGCCCACCAGATGTAGCCATAAGTGCTATGTTGTATGATGGAAGTTGAAAACCGTGCTCATTTTCTGTCAAAATATAAACAGGTAGTGCTGCAAATCTAGTCTAATTTCACCTGTGGTGCTTGAAATTCGACAAAATTTTGCCTGTGGCGCTTGAAATTTGGCAAAAATTTAGCCTGCGGCACTTAAAATTTGGCAAAATTTTGCCTGTGGCACTTGAAATTTGGCACAGAATGTTGCCTGTGGCGCTTGAAGTTTTGCAAAATATTCCCTGTGGTGTTTGAAATTTGGCAACATTTTGCCTGCAGCGCTTGAAATTTGGCAAAATCTTGCCTGCGGCGCTATGATTTTGGGCAAAATGTTACCTTCGGCATTTGAAATTGGGCAAAATTTTACCTTCGGCATTGAAATTGGGCAAAAATTTCACCTTCGGCATTTGAAATTGGGCAAAATTTTACCTTCGGCATTAAAATTGGGCAAAATTTCACCTTCGGCATTTGAAATTGGGCAAAATTTCACCTGCAGAATTTGGATTTGAACAGATTGGACATGATTGTGCATGAGACACTTTTGAAAGCCCAGAATGTAATTGCGCAAAATACCATTTAGCACTAGGCCTGGGATTTGCCAACCCTGATCTGGAGACCGTGCCCATCTATGATGGTAGAATTTAACTGCTCACTTGTCGGATGGACTCGATTTCTGGCCATCAGCCATGCTTGTCGACGATTGGCCAGAATCAACACGACAAATACCAGAAGCATGCAAAGCTCGAGTATTTCTCGCTTGCTGCTATCGAGAGAGAGAAAGAACGGACTGCTAGTAGCAAATGGCGTGGACGGGAGAGCAATACGGAACCACGTGATCGGCGTGTATGACCACGTTTGCCGCCACGTAACTTGTTCCAATAATACTGGGAATCCACTGAACTGATGTAGAATTTGATGTCAGCATTTCAACTCTGAGCTGTTAGCTAAGCTCTGAGCGACAATGTACGCGCACGGTTAGCACATGCAATGGGTAAAGATATGAGTGTGGTATTTTATGCATATCAGCTGACTTGGTATGTACTTTCATACTGAGCTGCTGTACCTGTGCCGCGAAAAGAACAATGGTCAAAACCCAGTTAGATTTGTCCCCTATAGTTTCGTACTGACGATAGTACAGGCTGGCATAGATTCTTTCGATAGCCAGCACAATAGCTGCACCCGCGGTCGCAGACCCACCAAAGGAAGTGAGAAGGAACAGCGGGCTGCATCCCAGATCCGTCATCAGGCCATCGCAGCTACGCTGAAAAGATGCCACTTCTCTGTAAGAACTCTTAGCTGAGGTTTCGCCAAGCCAGCAGTGTGTCAGTCACTCCCCATGCCTAACCTGCAATGAGGCCCCTCCATACTTTTCCGAGGGGGTCAAATACAGTACATCCTTCCCAGTCCTCACTGCCTCTCAGAGTAGACCGACCCAACCACCTACCTCCCTCCCCCCCCCCTCCTCCAATCTGTCATTCGCTTTTACGGCTAGCTAACACCGATACAGGCGCACCACATGTGCATGTTACAGGCTGCGGCCATCGTCGTCTAGGTGCGTCAGGCAACGCAAGAAGGCGGCCATTGGCTGAAGCATCCATACCTTGTGGGACAGTTGTCGATAGAGATTGAAGGCGGCGCCGGCACCGATGCCTCCGACGAAGACAGTGGAGCAAAAGAAGAGACCGAGAAGGGCGCGACGCACTCTACGGTGGTAGGCCCGCCGCTTAGCCAACTGATACGCTATCAAAGCGTTAGAGGCGGCCGCTACGAGAGCCAGCGAGCCCACAAGGCCGTTGACGACAGCAAGCCAGACGTCGGCGTGTATCTCGTCCGATAGACGACACAGCGACCCGATGTCAATGGTGGACGCGCTACGGTTGAAGGATTGAATGTTGGACGTCACCATTGCCTTCGTTTGAACTGTGTGCTTCTTTGGTGAAACAAGACTTTGATGTGGCAAACGAGTTCTGAGGTGCTTTGGCAGGTCTTCTGCAAAAGCTGGTTGAGTCAAGCGGGCAGGGAAAAGATTGGAACGCCTGCAAAACAACACCTAGAATTGAGGAGAAGCCACAACTCATAAGGCTAGTGCTCATAAGGCACTGAACCTTTCGGCCGACGCAAGCACTAATAAACCACATACCTAATGCTTGGTGTCGAATGATTCGACTGTTTTGAACGCTCAGTCCTGTTCAATTAGAGAAATGACACCATGGTACTTGCCGCGAGAAAAGGTACGTATTCGCCATTGCAAGTGAATATGTGACGTTGCCCGCCTAATCACAATTCGAGTCGGTTCGCCGAATAACTCGAGTAACTCGAAAACCATGGAGATGGAGAATGTCACGCCCAATCGCTGCCATGCGAGAAACCCGTCCGGTGTCATGCCCGGGACAAAACCTGTCCGGGGGACAAGTTAATGCAGGAAAGGCTTGCATTAACCTGTCCGATGGACAAGTTAATGCAGAGCAAAGCAACATTAACCGGCAAGGACCAGCCTACAAAGTGGGAGACAGGGCTCCGAAAGCTAGCGCCAGAAAAGACACACAAGGGAGAAGCTGACGCAGTCAGACTTCACAGGACTTTACGAAATCCTTAAGGTCGGTGGAATTGGAGCTCTAAAGCTTTACAAGTGCGCCAGAGGGGCGACTCTGAAGGGTCTCGGTGAACGCTGCGCGCTGAAGCGATATCATGAGCCGACAGAGTTGGGTGCCCCAACCAGCTCAAGTGGTCTCCTATATTGACCATCACTGACGCCGATGATAAGGTCGTCTGCTACAATTGCTCGTGCACACACTGCTCGTATGACACACGCGCTGTACGCGTCCTCGAGAAGAAACTGCTCGAAGCAACTCGCTGAAAGGGATACAGAGCCAAGCTGAGAGGAGCTGTCTGGTGGAAACTGGAAAGATTGTGGAGCAGCGGACTCTTTGGACCGATCTGATACGCTAACATGCTATAGTCCCCATACAGTTGAATGTGTAAGTCTGACTTGCTTCCTTACTCCACACCAATAGTGATTTTCTGTGCTGTGTGAACACTAAAATTGTCGTCGTAGTGGGCATCACGCTTATCCTATCTTTCATTTCACCATTTATGCCGCAGTGGCATATGCCTGCCCGAATTATTCACCCAGACAAGTTAATGCTCGGGAGGACAAGTTAATGCACGCCATGCTTGCATTAACTTGTCCCCGGACAGCTTAATGCGCCGGACTAGTTAATGCGTGACACCGGCACACTTTAGAGATCCACAGAAGGCGAGCGCGACCGCCACACGGTTGGAAGACTGTCCGACGGAACTATCGTAGTCAGTGGTAGACGGTACACCCCGACTGTGGAAATTGTAGTTCAAAAGAGAGTTACGCGCCTATCCTATATACTAAGGCGCCTAACTGTGTCCGTCTGTCTGTCTGTCTGTTTGTCTGTGAGCGCCATAACTCTAGACACAGTTGTCGGTTCGCAATGATCTATAGCTTAAACTGACCGTCATAACACATAGTTGTGCATCTTTGCTTTTAGAACTTTGACCGATGACTAAATTCCACAATATTTCGAAAATATCGACTGCGCCAGCACGTTCTGAGCACAGAAGACACCAAACGCTGTGACTGACGCTTGATTTCGCGCCGAAAGCTCTTTACACCATCACCATTCACTACAGAGTTGTCGTTGTGAGACTCCAAAGTGTATTCGCAGGCACTGCATGCACTGGCAGGGGCACAGCATGGCGATTGCTTTGTATTTTAGTCAAATGTTTTTCAGATCTATCTGAAATCTCCTACGGGCTAAACCCAAATGTCTATGGGCTAAACCCAGAATCTCTCTTGCTTTGTATTCCAGGCACTGGAGCTGGCACGAGCCTAAATGTAGGCACTGGCAGCAGCACAATGTCAGATGTACTTTTGATCAATCTGAAGTGTTCTACGGGCAAAACCCAAGTGACTACAACCTAATCCCAAGTGGCTATTGTGTATTTTTACAGACATGAGGGTCAGTGTGATCCTAAACGTTGGCACTGCCAGGGGCACAGGGTCAAACGACTTCGAGATCAAACTGTAATGTTCTGCGCAGCACTGAATTGAATGATTGCATTATCTCCTTCATGCTCTGCAGATTACCTATGCACTATGGGCCGTAGAGATTCTCCTACGGGCTAAAGGCTCTAGTCCTATATACTAAGCGGCGTAGAGTCTTGTTTGTCTGTCTGTTACCACGATAACTCTTGACACGGTTGATGGATCGCGATGATCTATGCATCAAAAGAACCGCCATTCTCTGTAGTTGTGCACCTCCTATTGTGGACTTTGTCTGATGGCAAAATTGATAATTTCATAAATTCATCTATTTGGAATCTGCACTGTATTTTGGCATGTTGTGCACCTGACTACAGTAAGCCTAACAGAATAGTAGTCAGTTGAACAATGACTAAAGTACAAACCACTGAAACATTGTTGAATGTGTCAACCATAAATGTAGGCACTGGCAGGGGCACAGGGTCGAATGACTTGAAATCTATCTGAAATGTCGTATGGGCTAAACCCAATTGTATATGGGCTAAACCCAAGTGTCTATTGTGTATTTACAGGTGCAGGAGCTGGTGTAATCCTTAATGTAGGCCCTGGCAGGGCACAGTGTCAAATGACTTGAGATCTAACTGTAATGTCCTGCGGTCACTGAATTTGATGATTGCATTACTCCTTTAATGCTTCTGCGAGATTGCCCATGCGCTTTGACCTTAGAGATTCTCCTACGGGCTAAAGGCTCTTAGTCCTATATACTAAGGGACATAGAGTTTGTTTGTTTGTTTGTCCGGCCATTTTCTCGCGACACAGGATATGGATCCTGGAGATCTATGGGCTTAAACTGACCGTCGTGGACTGGGAAGGAATTCCTTCCTGATTTTAAAACTTTCGCAATTCACTAAATTTCAAAATCACGAAAATATCGGCTGCACAGTACATTTTGGGCACTAAGGAGTGGCTGAATATTTATTTCATGCCACTTTTGCAGTATTGTGTCACCATTCACTACAGAGCTGTCGTCTTGAGAACCCCCGAGGTGTATTTACAGGCATGGTGAGTGGCGCAAGGCCAATCGTAGGCACTGGCGGGGGAACAATCCAAATTGACTTTGGGCTGAAGCCAAAAGCATCTACAGGCTAAACTCAAATGCCTTTGATGTGTATTCACAGGCACGTGACCAGGTGTAATTATAGGCAGTGACACAGGCGCAACCTGAAGTCATCTATAGGCTAAAGCCAAATACTCGCTGTGGCATGCCATAAGTCGCTGCATGTTCTGACCAGTGGCGTGCGCCATCGGTAGCTTCACGACAATTGTGTAACGCCAGTGCTCTTGGGACTTATAGAGATTCTTTCTACGGGCTAAAGGCTCTAGTCCTATATACTAAGCGGCAAAGAGTCTGTGTGTGTGTGTGTGTCTGTCTGTTTGTCCGGCCATTTTCTCTTGACACAGCAGACGGATCCTGGAGATCATAGCTTAAACTGACCGTCGTGGGCTGGGAAGGGAATCCCCTCCTATTTTAAAACTTTTGCAAATTACTAAATTCCACAAAATTCATGAAAATATCGATTGCACAGTACATTCTGAGCACTAAAGAGAGCCTACTGGTCATTTTCATGGAAATTTCGCACTGTCGTGTCACCATTCACTCCAGAGCTGTCGCTGTGAGACTCCTACAGATATTTGGAGGCACGGGAACAGGTGCAAAGGTAAATGCAGGCACTGGCAGGGGCACAGTTCCAGAAGACATTAGCTCTATCTGAAATCTCCTAAGGGCTAAACACATGCATCCATGTATTAGCTTCAGTGTATTCAGAGGCACGGAAACAGGTTCAATGATAAATGCAGGCACTGGCAAGGGTGCAGTGTCAAGAGACTTTTGATCTATCTGAAATCTCTTCTGGGCTAAACACAAACACCTCTATGCAAAGTTCAGTGTGATCAAAGCACGGGAGCGGGCGCAATGGTAAATGCAGGCACTGGCAGGGGCACAGTGTCACAAGACATTAGATCTATCTGATTCTCCTATTGGCTGTTGTGAGCATTGGCTGTGGACCATAGGCCAATACATGTTGTGAGCAGTGGCTGATTTCCATGGGTCGATACAAATGGCCCTGTTTCCATAGGTGTTCAGCTATAGATACCTATGCAGTATCACCTATGGGCTAAAGACACTAGTTGTTCACTACTCGCGCTGAAGTTGGATGTGGCTATAGTTGACAAGGAAATGAAGTGCATTGGCTTAAAGTTTGAAGAAACATTCTCTAATTAAGTTCAGGTGGGGCTAATTCTGGGTTGGCGTGGAACAAGCTAAGAACCACCTCCCCCGCCCCCCACCCCACCCCGCCCTCCTAGAGCACCTCCCCCACACACCGAGGTTGGGAAAGTGTGCAGTAGACAAGAACACCTCTGGAAACGGGCGAACTACGGCCAGTGCGTGATCCAAAGCCTCGTTCGTGAACAATACTATCCAATAGTGCCTGATTTGTACTTCGCGCAGCACAACTCGATCACAAGGCCAAGCGGCAAACAGCTTATAGTGTTTCTACTCTGGGACCGCCGCCATCCAACACAGCACTGGTAATAAGGCGTCCCACGGCAACTACATTCACTTCAGTGTCCTGATGACGGCCCCGACTGAGCGTCAAAGCTCGACTGGGATTTTTTGGTGCTGAAATGCCACATACCAATCGGCATTTGTGCATCACTTCACTTCAATTCACGCCTCGACTTGGCGCGGGTGGGATAGACGCGCGCCTTGGGCGTTGTTGTTTGAAGCCGGGCGGACGGCTATCACCGTCTGGCGCCGTGTCGCAGCCACGGATTGACCAGCGGTTTTGCAACGGAAGGCCTGGATGGTGTTGTGAAGGTTTTGACTGATCTCGACTTAATGAAAACTTTTTGCCAGCGGCGCTAACGTTTGATAACATTTTCTTCAAATTTGGACCCCCATAAAATGGCCAATGCCCCCCCCCCCCTTCCCCAACCCCATCCATCATTTCCAAATATTGGATGCGCCACTGATTGTTGATAGCTCAGCTACTAGCTTTAGGTCATCTAGGTAAATAGCGTTTAAAATCCAACTCAGTAGTACAGGGTGGTCCACATAACGCGGACGATTTTGACCGTTAATAACTCAGGGAAATCGACATGTGCATCTATGTTGTGTGCAATTTTGGTAGAAATCCGTTGCACGTCGCTCGAGTTATTAACGGTCAAAATCGTCCGCGTTATGTGGACCACCCTGTACTACTGAGTTGGATTTTAAACGCTATTTACCTAGATGACCTAAAGCTAGTAGCTGAGCTATCAACAATCAGTGGCGCATCCAATATTTGGAAATGATGGATGGGGTTGGGGAAGGGGGGGGGGGCAGAGGCCATTTTATGGGGGTCCAATTTGGAAGAAAATGTTATCAAACGTTAGCGCCGCTGGCAAAAAGTTTTCATTAAGTCGAGATCAGTCAAAACCTTCACAACACCATCCAGGCCTTCCGTTGCAAAACCGCTGGTCAATCCGTGGCTGCGACACGGCGCCAGACGGTGATAGCCGTCCGCCCGGCTTCAAACAACAACGCCCAAGGCGCGCGTCTATCCCACCCGCGCCAAGTCGAGGCGTGAATTGAAGTGAAGTGATGCACAAATGCCGATTGGTATGTGGCATTTCAGCACCAAAAAATCCCAGTCGAGCTTTGACGCTCAGTCGGGGCCGTCATCAGGACACTGAAGTGAATGTAGTTGCCGTGGGACGCCTTATTACCAGTGCTGTGTTGGATGGCGGCGGTCCCAGAGTAGAAACACTATAAGCTGTTTGCCGCTTGGCCTTGTGATCGAGTTGTGCTGCGCGAAGTACAAATCAGGCACTATTGGATAGTATTGTTCACGAACGAGGCTTTGGATCACGCACTGGCCGTAGTTCGCCCGTTTCCAGAGGTGTTCTTGTCTACTGCACACTTTCCCAACCTCGGTGTGTGGGGGAGGTGCTCTAGGAGGGCGGGGTGGGGTGGGGGGGCGGGGGAGGGTGGTTCTTAGCTTGTTCCACGCCAACCCAGAATTAGCCCCACCTGAACTTAATTAGAGAATGTTTCTTCAAACTTTAAGCCAATGCACTTCATTTCCCTTGTCAACTATAGCCACATCCAACTTCAGCGCGAGTAGTGAACAACTAGTGTCTTTAGCCCATAGGTGATACTGCATAGGTATCTATAGCTGAACACCTATGGAAACAGGGCCATTTGTATCGACCCATGGAAATCAGCCACTGCTCACAACATGTATTGGCCTATGGTCCACAGCCAATGCTCACAACAGCCAATAGGAGAATCAGATAGATCTAATGTCTTGTGACACTGTGCCCCTGCCAGTGCCTGCATTTACCATTGCGCCCGCTCCCGTGCTTTGATCACACTGAACTTTGCATAGAGGTGTTTGTGTTTAGCCCAGAAGAGATTTCAGATAGATCAAAAGTCTCTTGACACTGCACCCTTGCCAGTGCCTGCATTTATCATTGAACCTGTTTCCGTGCCTCTGAATACACTGAAGCTAATACATGGATGCATGTGTTTAGCCCTTAGGAGATTTCAGATAGAGCTAATGTCTTCTGGAACTGTGCCCCTGCCAGTGCCTGCATTTACCTTTGCACCTGTTCCCGTGCCTCCAAATATCTGTAGGAGTCTCACAGCGACAGCTCTGGAGTGAATGGTGACACGACAGTGCGAAATTTCCATGAAAATGACCAGTAGGCTCTCTTTAGTGCTCAGAATGTACTGTGCAATCGATATTTTCATGAATTTTGTGGAATTTAGTAATTTGCAAAAGTTTTAAAATAGGAGGGGATTCCTTCCAGCCCACGACGGTCAGTTTAAGCTATAGATCTCCAGGATCCGTCTGCTGTGTCAAGAGAAAATGGCCGGACAAACAGACAGACACACACACACACACAGACTCTTTGCCGCTTAGTATATAGGACTAGAGCCTTTAGCCCGTAGAAGAATCTCTATAGTCCCAAGAGCACTGGCGTTACACAATTGTCGTGAAGCTACCGATGGCGCACGCCACTGGTCAGAACATGCAGCGACTTATGGCATGCCACAGCGAGTATTTGGCTTTAGCCTATAGATGACTTCAGGTTGCGCCTGTGTCACTGCCTATAATTACACCTGGTCACGTGCCTGTGAATACACATCAAAGGCATTTGAGTTTAGCCTGTAGATGCTTGGCTTCAGCCCAAAGTCAATTTGGATTGTTCCCCCGCCAGTGCCTACGATTAGCCTTGCGCCACTCACCATGCCTGTAAATACACCTCGGGGTCTCAAGACGACAGCTCTGTAGTGAATGGTGACACAATACTGCAAAAGTGGCATGAAATAAACTGTCAGCCACTCCTTAGTGCCCAAAATGTACTGTGCAGCCGATATTTTCGTGATTTTGAAATTTAGTGAATTGCGAAAGTTTTAAAATAGGAGGGGATTCCTTCCAGTCCACGACGGTCAGTTTAAGCCATAGATCTCCAGGATCCATATCCTGTGTCGCGAGAAAATGGCCGGACAAACAAACAAACAAACTCTATGTCCCTTAGTATATAGGACTAGAGCCTTTAGCCCGTAGGAGAATCTCTAAGGTCAAAGCGCATGGGCAATCTGCAGAGCATGAAGGAGATAATGCAATCATCAAATTCAGTGCACCGCAGGACATTACAGTTAGATCTCAAGTCATTTGACACTGTGCCCTGCCAGGGCCTACATTAAGGATTACACCAGCTCCTGCACCTGTAAATACACAATAGACACTTGGGTTTAGCCCATATACAATTGGGTTTAGCCCATACGACATTTCAGATAGATTTCAAGTCATTCGACCCTGTGCCCCTGCCAGTGCCTACATTTATGGTTGACACATTCAACAATGTTTCAGTGGTTTGTACTTTAGTCATTGTTCAACTGACTACTATTCTGTTAGGCTTACTGTAGTCAGGTGCACAACATGCCAAAATACAGTAGATTCCAAATAGATGAATTTATGAAATTATCAATTTTGCCATCAGACAAAGTCCACAATAGGAGGTGCACAACTACAGAGAATGGCGGTTCTTTTGATGCATAGATCATCGCGATCCATCAACCGTGTCAAGAGTTATCGTGGTAACAGACAGACAAACAGACTCTACGCCGCTTAGTATATAGGACTAGAGCCTTTAGCCCGTAGGAGAATCTCTATGGCCCATAGTGCATAGGTAATCTGCAGAGCATGAAGGAGATAATGCAATCATTGAATTCAGTGCTGCGCAGAACATTACAGTTTGATCTCAAGTCGTTTGACCCTGTGCCCCTGGCAGTGCCAACGTTTAGGATCACACTGACCCTCATGTCTGTAAAAATACACAATAGCCACTTGGGTTTAACCCGTAGTCACTTGGGTTTTGCCCGTAGAACACTTCAGATTGATCGAAAGACATTTGACATTGTGCTGCTGCCAGTGCCTACATTTAGGCTCGTGCCAGCTCCAGTGCCTGTAAATACACAATAGACACTTGGGTTTAGCCCATAGACATTTGGGTTTAGCCCGTAGGAGATTTCAGATAGATCTAAAGACATTTGACATAGATACAAAGCAGTTTGATGCTGTGCCCCTGCCAGTGCATGCAGTGCCTGCGAATACACTTTGGAGTCTCACAACGACAACTCTGTAGTGAATGGTGATGGTGTAAAGAGCTTTCGGCGCGAAATCAAGCGTCAGTCACAGCGTTTGGTGTCTTCTGTGCTCAGAATGTGCTGGCGCAGTCGATATTTTCGAAATATTGTGGAATTTAGTCATCGGTCAAAGTTCTAAAAGCAAAGATGCACAACTACGTGTTATGACGGTCAGTTTAAGCTATAGATCATTGCGAACCGACAACTGTGTCTAGAGTTATGGCGCTCACAGACAAACAGACAGACAGACAGACGGACACAGTTAGGCGCCTTAGTATATAGGATAGGCGCGTAACTCTCTTTTGAACTACAATTTCTACAGTCGGGGTGTACCGTCTACCACTGACTACGATAGTTCCGTCGGACAGTCTTCCAACCGTGTGGCGGTCGCGCTCGCCTTCTGTGGATCTCTAAAGTGTGCCGGTGTCACGCATTAACTAGTCCGGCGCATTAACTTGTCCGGGGGACAAGTTAATGCAAGCATGGCGTGCATTAACTTGTCCTACCTAGCATTAACTTGTCCGGGTGAATAATTCGGGGCAGGCATATGCCACTGCGGCATAAATGGTGAAATGAAAGATAGGATAAGCGTGATGCCCACTACGACGACAATTTTAGTGTTCACACAGCACAGAAAATCACTATTGGTGTGGAGTAAGGAAGCAAGTCAGACTTACACATTCAACTGTATGGGGACTATAGCATGTTAGCGTATCAGATCGCAGTCCAAAGAGTCCGCTGCTCCACAATCTTTCCAGTTTCCACCAGACAGCTCCTCTCAGCTTGGCTCTGTATCCCTTTCAGCGAGTTGCTTCGAGCAGTTTCTTCTCGAGGACGCGTACAGCGCGTGTGTCATACGAGCAGTGTGTGCACGAGCAATTGTAGCAGACGACCTTATCATCGGCGTCAGTGATGGTCAATATAGGAGACCACTTGAGCTGGTTGGGGCACCCAACTCTGTCGGCTCATGATATCGCTTCAGCGCGCAGCGTTCACCAACCCCTTCAGAGTCGCCCCTCTGGCGCACTTGTAAAGCTTTAGAGCTCCAATTCCACCGACCTTAAGGATTTCGTAAAGTCCTGTGAAGTCTGACTGCGTCAGCTTCTCCCTTGTGTGTCTTTTCTGGCGCTAGCTTTCGGAGCCCTGTCTCCCACTTTGTAGGCTGGTCCTTGCCGTTTCAAATAGTAGTGCCACTTCTGAGTGAGCTGAGCTTCGCGCAAATCAGCTCTACCCTTCTTCCTGACGCTGTCCATGACCTCTCACGTCCATTTGAGGTGGGACATAGCCCGGACAGATTAATGCAACCCCGGACAAGTTAATGTTGCTTTGCTCTGCATTAACTTGTCCGTCGGACAGGTTAATGCAAGCCTTTCCTGCATTAACTTGTCCCCCGGACAGGTTTTGTCCCGGGCATGACACCGGCCGGGTTTCTCGCATGGCAGCGATTAGGCGTGACATTCTCCATCTCCATTGTTTTCGAGTTATTCGAGCTATTCGGCGAACCGACTCGATTTGTGATTAGGCGGCCAACGTCACATATTCACTTGCAATGGCGAATACGTACCTTTTCTCGCGGCAAGTACCATGGTGTCATTTCTCTAATTGAACAGGACTGAGCGTTCAAAACAGTCGAATCATTCGACACCAAGCATTAGGTATGTGGTTTATTAGTGCTTGCGTCGGCCAAAAGGCTCAGTGCCTTATGAGCACTAGCCTTATGAGTTGTGGCTTCTCCTCAATTCTAGGTGTTGTTTTGCAGGCGTTCCAATCTTTTCCCTGCCCGCTTGACTCAACCAGCTTTTGCAGAAGACCTGCCAAAGCACCTCATAATCTCAAGTCAAGAACTCGTTTGCGACTTATAGTCTTGATTTTGCAGAGAAGCACAGAGTTCCAACAAAACTAATGGTGACGTCTAACTTCAAATCCTTCAACCGAAGCGCGTCCACCGTTGACATCGGGTCGCTGTGCCATCTGTCGGACGAGGTACACGCCGACGTCTGGCTCGCTGTCGTCAATGGCGCCGTGGTGACACTGGCTCTCGCAGCGGCCGCCTCCAACGCTTTGATAGCGTATGAATTGGTCAAGCGGCGGGCCTACCACCGTAGAGTGCGCCGCGCCCTTATCGGCCTCTTCTTTTGCTCCACTGTCTTCGTCGGAGGCATCGGTGCCGGCGCCGCCTTCAACCTCTATCGACAACTGTCCCACAAGGTATGGATGCTTCAGCCAATGGCCGCCTTCTTACGTTGCGTGACGCACCTAGACGACGATGGCCGCAGCTTGTAACATGCACATGTGGTGCGCCTGTATCCCCTTAGATCCTGCTGGGTTAGCAGTACATTTACCGCTAACTCGCTAACTTGGTTTTGCGGTTGAAAACCTGCTGATCAGCGCACCGCCAACCCAAGTAGCCAGGTTAGCAAACGTCTACAGACGTCGCCAGATCTAAGGGGGTATCGGTGTTAGCTAGCCGCAAAAGCGAATGACAGATTGGAGGAGGGGGGGGGGGGAGGGAGGTAGGTGGTTGGGCCGGTCTGAGAGGCAGTGATGACTGGGAAGGGTGTACTGTATTTGACCCCCTCGGAAAAGTATGGAGGGGCCTCATTGCAGGTTAGGCATGGGGAGTGACATACAATGTACTGCTGGCCTGGCGAAACCTCCGCTAAGAGTTCTTACAGAGAAGTGGCATCTTTTCAGCGCAGCTGCGATGGCCTGATGACTGATCTGGGATGCAGCCCGCTGTTCCTTCTCACCGCCTTTGGTGGGTCGGCGACAGCCGGTGCAGCTAGTGTGCTGGCTATCGAAAGAATCTATGCCAGCCTGTACTATCGTCAGTACGAAACTATAGGGGACAAATCTAACTGGGTTTTGACCATTGTTCTTTTCGCGGCACAGGTACAGCAGCTCAGTATGAAAGTACATACCAAGTCAGCTGATATGCATAAAATACCACACTCATATCTTTACCCATTGCATGTGCTAACCGTGCGCGTACATTGTCGCTCAGAGCTTAGCTAACAGCTCAGAGTTGAAATGCTGACATCAAATTCTACATCAGTTCAGTGGATTCCCAGTATTATTGGAACAAGTTACGTGGCGGCAAACGTGGTCATACACGCCGATCACGTGGTTCCGTATTGCTCTCCCGTCCACGCCATTGCTACTAGCAGTCCGTTCTTTCTCTCTTGGATAGCAGCAAGCGAGATACTCGAGCTTTGCCTGCTTCTGGTATTTGTCGTGTTGATTCTGGCCAATCGTCGACAAGCATGGCTGATGGCCAGAAATCGAGTCCATCCGACAAGTGAGCAGTTAAATTCTACCATCATAGATGGGCACGGTCTCCAGATCAGGGTTGGCAAATCCCAGGCCTAGTGCTAAATGGTATTTTGCGCAATTACATTCTGGGCTTTCAAAAGTGTCTCATGCACAATCATGTCCAATCTGTTCAAATCCAAATTCTGCAGGTGAAATTTTGTCCAATTTCAAATGCCGAAGGTGAAATTTTGCCCAATTTCAATGCCGAAGGTAAAATTTTGCCCAATTTCAAATGCCGAAGGTGAAATTTTTGCCCAATTTCAATGCCGAAGGTAAAATTTTGCCCAATTTCAAATGCCGAAGGTAACATTTTGCCCAAAATCATAGCGCCGCAGGCAAGATTTTGCCAAATTTCAAGCGCTGCAGGCAAAATGTTGCCAAATTTCAAGCACCACAGGGAATATTTTGCAAAACTTCAAGCGCCACAGGCAATATTGTGCCAAATTTCAAGTGCCACAGGCAAAATTTTGCCAAATTTTAAGTGCCGCAGGCTAAATTTTGCCAAATTTCAAGCGCCACAGGCAAAATTTTGTCGAATTTCAAGCACCACAGGTGAAATTAGACTCATTGCAGCACTACCTGTTTATATTTTGACAGAAAATGAGCACGGTTTTCAACTTCCATCATACAACATAGCACTTATGGCTACATCTGGTGGGCGGGGTGCTAAATTGCTAAATGCTAAATCCCCTCGGATTTCAGGGTTGGATGGATTTGCCAACCCTTGAAAACCCTGTGCCCATCTATGTCTACCATTGTCAAGAAATAGCGTATCGCAACTCGAAGAAGAGCAGTGGGCGCGTGTTTATGTCAGCGTACAATGTATGTACCTCTAGAAGGGGCACTTAAAACAAGTGGATGTGGAGGGGGGGGGGGGATGGCGCTCGTTACTTCGACCCTTCGAATGATCCAACGTCTTCACGCGTTGCAGGCGCCGTCTCTTCCCAGCTCTCCGCCCGCTACCAGCTGCTGGAGAACGTGCGTGTCAGCACGTTCTCTCTGAAGGTGCTAGCCCTACGTCTAGCTGCCATCACAGTTCTCATGGGCGGTTGGTCAGTGGTGGCCAATTCCGAATCGTCGACGAGTGGCATTCAGATGGACGCGGTCGTCCACGGCCTCTTCCCTTTGCTGTCCATGCTTGTTGCTGCGCTGACCCTGCGAAACAGCGCCGTTCTCAGGGACTGGGCCCGAGCCCGTCTGCCGACGTATCTCGGCTCGATGCTTCTCTGCGGCACGAGCTCGGCGGTCGCCGAACTGCTGAAGAAGCAGCGCGACGTCGACCAGCTCGAGGAGCTGCGCAAGGCCTGGGGCGCCCCACGAAGTCGAAGTTGAGTGAGACCTGGGATTTGATAGCTCACTGTGTCGTTTCTGCGTTGTTGTGCAGTGAGTGAACAGTGCTCGCGTCAATGCCAGCAGTGCGCCGAGTCGAGCAGCCAGACTGTGGCGAAGCGGCCAACTATGCACTAACTGTGCTGGTTTCCCCATATCCTCTCGCCTGGCGCGTTTCCAATCGCATAAAGAATATACCTGCTTACGCGCACAACACACCTACAAGCAGTGCCATTGTACTGTCTCGAAATAGTCAAGCGACACAATGACTGCTGCAGCTCCTAATCCGTGGGAAAGAAGATGTCGCACTTCTCCAGCGCCTCTTTCATCAAGTCGACTTGGGGGAAGGCTTGGAAGGCGGCCTCTGTTTCAGCGGCCGTGATAAAGTCGCCCAGCTGCTTGTAGGCGTCCCGGCAATTCTCCTTCGCTGGCTCGGTCTCACCAGCAGAGACGCGCTTCAGCTCGATCTGAGAGATGGTTTGCTATTGCCATGCGCTTCGCGCGCAACACACGCATATTCGCGATAACCTTTGATTGGAACTGGTCGATTGCAGATGTTTCGGACGCATATAATTTTCAGACGCCGGTAAAATGTTCGAAAATACGACTCGTCCCCGTGATTTGCAGCAATGTGGTGTGGGTTACTCAACGCAGTTGGTTTCGCCTCTGGAGTCCACCGGGCATGCTTCCAACTCGCAATCTAACACCACGCAAACGCTTCGGACACCACACTTTGTTTATAAACTACTCAGAACATGTAAGTCGACACACTTTGATTTCTCAAGTTTAACAGTGTCGTTGCTCGAAATAGACTGGCGTGCGCACTCACATAGTCCTTGACGACTTGGGCGAAGTCCTTGAGGCTGTTTCGGAACTCGGTTGAGTACCGTTCTGGATCGGCGACGCAGTTGTTGACGTCGTTGTGCCTGCCCATCAGAACGAAGATGCCTTGCACGCATTGGCCATAGTCGGTGCGAGCCCAGGCCTCGCCGCGACCCAGCTGAACAAGTAGGGCAAGATGGAGAGCTACGTAGAGCCTACCGTAGAAAAGCTATTGAGATGACACGTTGCGGATGACACGTTAGAGTTGCCCGCTTATTCCAAACAGCTTCTAAACTGGCGCGCTCTCCTGTGTTGTATCAGTGGAGCTCGTTGGCACGGATGGACTGACGATGTGCGGCTTTTAATAATCCCCCCCCCCCCGCCCCGTCTATTAAGCCCCCACTCTTCAATACTACCCCCTCCCTCCCTTGAGAGAGGTTGAATCAATACCCAACGCCTACAAGTGTACCCCCTACCTCCATCATACATGTAGGTATGCACTGTACTACAGTATTTGTATGTGTACTTAAGGCATACTGTATGCACGTGTACTGCACTATGGCACTAGTAAAACTACCATGTGTAAACACGTCTCTAGCCCACAATATGTCAAGAATACTTGTGCACGGGAGGGTAGGACTAGGTATGCTCTATCAAGCGAAAATGACTTTTCGCCACCTTCTCAAGTCCCTCCGAGCAGACGGTCTTCAAGTTGCCTGCTAAGGTCTTTCGCTGGGTGCAGTTGACGTCGTCTCCGGAATAGGCCCGGTCCTGCTCGAAGACTGGCAGCATCTTCTCCACGAAGGGCTTGATGAACTCCTTGAGGAAGTCTGAATTCCAGCAGTGGTGTTGTCATCAACGTATACTGTGTTCAAACTGCAACTGACGAATTGAACGTTAATAATAAGAGGGTATCATCAAATTGGCGTTTTCAGCTTAAGCACCCCTTGCATCGCCACGCCACCTTCAAACCGTCTAGGATGAAGGCAGGAAGGTGCGCTTAAGAGAAAAACCCTGGTCATGACTTCCCTACCCTAACTCCCCCCCCCCCCCCCCCCACCCTCTCCCCAACCGCCTACATAGCGCTGCGGAGGCCATGGATGGATCCGTGGACACTCACTGGCCCTTCAACAGTCTGTCATTTGCATTCATCTGTACGACATTTCGTGCTCTGATGACGTAAGCAAACCAGTCATTCGTCATAACAGATAAAGGCGATTTTGGATGGCGAGATTGGGAGCACGCATTGCGAACTTACCCGCTTCACTAACGTCGATTCTTTCGGGGGTGCCCATCGCGGTGAGACCAGCAAAGAGCAGAGCAAGGAAGAACATATGTGCAGCCTGCAACTTCTTCTATGAAGCGATAGATGAAAAGAGTATTCTTGACAAGGCAATCGTCGCTCTGCAACGACATGTGCCCACTCTGTGCGCCAACACAGTATTCCCTAGACTGGAAGGGGAGATTCAATTGATGGTGCCGCCTCTGCAATAATAGGTCATTTTCATTCTAGACACGTGTTTGTTAGTCGTTCTAAAATGAATAATTTTGTTCGCATCGACCGCTGTTCGTGACACTAACTGTAGTATCACTGTTGGCCATATCAACTGTATTATCAGTAAATGTCTAGAAGTGCACTTGTTAAGAAGACAAAGGAGCGGCGAACATTCGCGGCGTAACGCGGAAACTCAAAACCTGATTTTGTAAGAAGGTCTCTATCAACTCTCTGACAACGCAGAGCGACAGGTCGTCTACGTTGTCTACTACGTCGATTGTGTATTGTCGTGTGGCTTTGTATTTGCCGGCTGCTGTCAGGTTCGCTACACTGTGGTTGTCCATTGAGCACATCGGCGGATACCATTACGCAACAGAAGTTACAGTAGCGTATTACAGTAGCCAATTCAGGGTAGCCCCGCACGAGTGGTGGTGGCGACCGTAGACGGATCCTTCATGCAGATGAATCCGCGCGCTTCGTCGCAATGCTTGTCGTCCCATTTGGCCGCGTCGTCGCCGCCCACGACCAACACGCCGCAATCTTCGTCGCCGTTCTTGGCTGTCTGGACTGGATTCTTTCCAATTGGCATATGGGTTGCGGCTGATGCCTGCAAACAACGCGCAGGGTAGCTCATCGAAGATGTGCGGTCTTTGTCAGGTCGAATCTCTGGCGTGCGGACATCGGTTTGGCTCAATGCTTCATGCAGTAATAGTCAACCGCCCAAATTAAAGATGCGCCTACATGTAGTTCTAGCTTTGCAACTTTTGTGCCGCCGTGGCGACCTTGAAGAGAAGACATGACAGGAGAGAGCGCAGAGTTCGATCTGCTCCGATTTTATTCATTTTCTTTTGTATCTGATAAACAATCTTTGCTACATATCTGATAAAGGATCTTAGGTGTCAGATAAAGGATCTTTGGTATCTGATAAAGGGTGTCATCCAGAATTTCTCAGTATTTATCTTTGCTGCTGTGCGATAAATGCAGGTCAAGAAATCACCGCCATTTGGCAATGCCGATTGGTCGGCCACCGATTGCCACTCGGCTTCCACTACACGGTCATTGGCTCCAAACCAAGGCCATGGCTCAGTCGCAGCAAGGCCATTGAGAACCTTTGAATGGCATTTCGGTCATAAATGATCTTATCTCAAACTGTGAAGCTCTACATGCGAAATTCACTTTTCAAAATTCTGACTTTGTCGAACTGACTTATCAATGCCACAAGCTTCTTTCTCTGGATATTTGCCACTGTTGTGTGAGGGTTGGAGTGAAGTTGCCTTTTCTCTAAGTCTAAACCCCATATGGTGCTCCTCTTTTGTTGTGCTCACTCCTGCCCCCCCCCCCACAGCCAACGTGTTTACAGTTTAAACCTCCCAACTACACGACAACGAAGATCCGACAAGGACGGGGGCGGAAAGCTCCATCACGGATTATTATCCTTATATACTAATCTCGCGATCTCTGTCTGTCTGTCTGTCTGTCAACAAAATATCTCTCGACAGCGGCGACGGATCCCGGACATCTATACATTTTCGGAACCGCCTGCCGCCGGGCGCCGTCTGGCCGAAGTCTGGTCTTGGGCCGCCGCCTAAATTCGGTCGAAATTCCGAAAATATCGTTTTCGGCACTTTTTTCGGCGCTAACTGCCGACTGCGGCGGCGTATCGCGACGAGCCGTGCATCAACGGAACCGCCGTTCGACGCTGCACCATCTGGCCCAAGTTTCGTCTTCGGCCGCCGCCTAAATCGTCCGAAATTCGCGATTTTCGGGCCAATTTCGGCCGTTTTCGGAAGAACATTCTTCGCAACAACGATTACGATTCCGCCATAGTACAGCTTGCTTCG
>JASAMZ010001461.1:0-13536 GCA_030248115.1 Linhomoeus sp. GSCO2_2 | reverse complement strand
CTTGTTGCGGAAGTGGGCCAATCGGTTCCCCCTTCGCAACAGCAGGAAAAGAAGGCGGATCTGTGAAGTCAGTTCCTCGCGATCCGGCTGCTGCAACTCAACCCATACAGGTTCAGCAACCATCGATCAATCCAAATCTCCATACAAAAGAGTACTCTGTACAGTACCGTTTTGGCTCGGCCGAACTGCGTCAGCAGCAGCTTCAGTTGGGAGCAGCGGTCGCTGAACTCTCGCTCGTCTGCCTCAGCGCCGGCCGCAGTGGCGCACTTGTCTTCGATGGCGTAGAACTCCTTATTAGTGGAAGGACCGGACTTCGGTTGACCAACCCACAGATGCCACCCACAAACAACTCTCACCTTCAGTGAAATCTTGGACAGCGGTACGGGCTTCGGCTCGCGCTTCCTAGACGCCTCCGCCGACTGTTTGGCAGAAGCCGCCTTCGAAGGCGACGACTTCGCAGTCGAACTTCGCATGTCGCCTGCCTCACGTCAAGCTTATTGTTGACCTCGCAATAAAGCAACAACCACAAGCGAACACACCCCAGAAGAAAATCCAAGGTTTCAGACGTCCGAGACAAGTTATACGCCAATTACCCTTTGGCCTCCGAACCGTTTATTCCAACGATCGATTCACTACACACGTACCTAACATTTATGATATGAACAGTGGCGAATATAGAATCATGGCAATTGGTTAACAACGATGATTAACAGACACAGCGCAGGCAGATGCGGATATATTCTCAGTGAGCTCGCGGACGATTCTACCAGGAAGGCACAAATAATAAGACGGGAGATTCGCAATCGGCAGACGGTAACCGCAAAAGGCACAAAGTTGATCAAAAGAGCTACGGTGGAAGGGAAGTGCCGCTGCCAATCATCACTGAGCGGCTGGGCCGACGTCTTGAACGAAGTAGCACTTGCGGTGGAAACGCGATAGCACGTTGAAGTAGCAACCATTAGACGCCGTCGTTCCCCGTTGTCCAATCACAGTCCATCGAACAGCTGGATTCGAGCGGTGGCGCTGCCCGCGCCCGTCTGAAGAACGGGCTAGTCGTCTACGGTACTTCGGATTCCTCAGTGTGTTCTAGCTGCGACGGCAGAAATGAAAATGATGAAGCCACACCACTGCACGCACACGTGTTACAACATCGACTTGGGACACACGCAGCAACTACTCTAACCCTTTTCTCTATCTCTACTCCACACTACACACCGCAGAGCAAGAACTCAGCGAATGCTCAAATTGTATGCACGCTCACTGTCCGATTATGAACGACGAAGCGCAGGGGCTCGTCACCAACTTCCTCAACTCTGCTACCACCAGCAGCCCCCGTCTTCTCCTAAGTAACACATTACAGAGTTGCTAACGAAGGCTTCCCTCTCTGCCGAGCGCAAGCAAGAGAGGTGAATACTGGTAGCGACCTTGCGCAGTGTGGAATACTTGTCCTCCCCCAGCTGGAGGTTCTCGTGGTGTATTCGGTCGGCGGCCGTCTGCCGGTCCTCCATCTTGAGACCTTCGATCTCGGAACGCAGCTCGCTCAGCTGTTGCTGCAGACTCCGACTCTTCAGCTGGTACTCCAGCCTGCCAACAGACACACAATCAGTCTCATGCATGAGAGGCGCCACTGTTGAGAGTTGCAAGCCACCTCTCCTTCTCGATCTCGTCCGTCAACGAACGGATGTCTGTGGCCGTCGTCGTCGGCTCCTTCATCGAGGGGTCGGGAGGCGCCGCCAGAAACTGGGCGCGACCCGCGGCCGACGACAAGAGGGCGGGACGCGAAGAAGGGACGCTCGAGCCGCGATGGGCGCCGCCGCTTGCAGAGGCCTGGTAGAAGTGGTCCGAGCCGTGCGACGCACTACCCACCAGACTGTCCACCTGCAAACAACGACAGGATTCGATCAGGCAAACGCGACAGCGACGGAAGACGACGGACCCCGGCGATATCCCAGAGTTGGTCTTTGGCCGCCTTCTCCGCTTGCCGGGCCAGCAGCAGGTCCGTCTTCAGGCGCTCAGCTTCCTTGACTCTGCAGAGTCAGTCGAACTTCGCGGAACTCCCACCAGTGACAAGACGGAGCAAGCAACCAACCTGCGATCTGACTCCTCCAGTACTCGATTGGCGATCAGTTCGGCCTCGCGAGCCTTCCGTTCCATCACGATCTTGGCCTCCTCCGTCTAAAAATATTGTGACGGTTCGAATCGGCGAGCCACACTTCGCTGGAGGACGTTCGATCACCACCAACCAACCTTGATTGCGTTGATCTTGATGCGCTGGACGGCCGCCTCTGCCTCGGACGCCCTCTTGGCCAGACAAAGTGCTTCCTCCTCCGAGACGCGCGCCTTCTCGGCCAGAAGGTCGGCCGTCTCCTTGGTAGCGTGCATGGCGTCGTTGGTCAGCGACAACTGCTGCTGCAGACGCGCCACCTCCTCCTTCAGAAGGCCCCGCTCCATCTCCAGCTGGCCCTTCTCGCGCTTCAGCGACTCCAGCCGCTGCTGCGTCGCCTGCAAAGGAAACAAAGCGGCTTGGACTTCGAAGCGCAGGCGTCAAGCGTGTCCCAGAGCGCACCTGGCGCCTCGCCCTCTCCTCTCTGGCCTGCACCTTCATCTGTTGGACCTCGAGCGAGTCGGGCTGTCGCCTCCGCAGGTACAGACTGTGCGTGCCGATGCACAGGTCCAGAATCTGAGAATAACAAGAAAACCCAGTCCGGCCAACTGTCGGCAAGCGTTGACTCCTCTCAAGCAGCGAGATCTCGAAAGGAAACGCCTGTTCTTGCCCATTCTCTGCCACACTCATTATATGGTCGACCCACGACGTGGCGTGGCGCCCATGGTTCGAGGTGGGTAGCTAATTGGTACAGGTTTGTTTTTCGAATAACTTGTGCACTACAAGACGTATTGATCTGAAATTTGGCATACACTATAACAACACGTTAGAAAGCCAGTTTCCAGAAGCGTTTCCCTCAAATCCAACTGTAGCGTCAAAGGCGACGTCTTAAAGCAAAATCGTGTTTTCAACGAACCGCGATTCCTAAGAAACTCGCATTTCGGCTGCCCAACACGCCATAGCAAACTTTGCGTGGTGAAACTTACACACATGTTAGCACCACGTCTTGAGACTTCTGACACCAAATTTTAGCACCGTACTCCCAGAAACGCGACCGTTTGGGGGCTAAACTCAGAATTAGGGAGTGCCCTTGCGAGGGTCAGCGCGTTGACCAGTTTTGCGTTTCGCTCCCACGTCCTTTCATAAATGGAAGCAGCTAGCCGAAATTTGGTATCAGAAGTCTCAAGACGTGGTGCTAACATGTGTGTAAGTTTCACCACCCAAAGTTTGCTATGGCGTGTTGGGCAGCCGAAATGCGAGTTTCTTAGGCACCGCGGTTCATTGAAAACGCGATTCTGTTTTGAGACGTCGCCTTGGACGCTACAGTGGGATTTGAGGGAAACGCTTCTGGAAACTGGCTTCCCAACGTGTTGTTATAGTGTATGCCAAATTTCAGATCAATACGTCTTGTGGTGCAGTTATTCGAAAAATAAATGTGTCAGATTAAAAAAAACACCCTGTACTTCATCAGACTCCAGTGAAGCAAATACAACTCACGTTGTAGTTGACAGCCATGTCGGAAGAGCAGAAGGCCGTTGTCGACAAATCCATCGTCTTGATCGTGAACTAGAGGCCGACAATTAACCGTTACTATAGGACGACACTTAATGGGTGAAAAACACAGTCCCACTGTTCCAGGCCCGTCGCCTGACTGGCCACATTGTACCAGAACGCATAGTCCAGTGGCGCGTCAGCCGCCTGGATGATGTTCCGGTAGTACTCTTTGGGCCCGCAGAGGCGCAACAGGTCGTACGCGTGGGGGTGGCCCGCCGCGCTCGCCTCGTTGTACCACGCTCTCAGGTCCAACAAATTTCCATTCTCCCAGTCAAAGCCGTACGTACAGACTTTGCAGAGCCGCTCTGAACTTGACCACGTTCCACGTCACAAAGGTGTGGCGATGGTACTTGAAAAATTGCCGCCACCTTTTCGACATGATCGGCTCCATTTGCTTCTTACTCCCTCTATCTCTGTGCGAGTAGCCAATCGTATGTGCCGGGAACGAAAAAGTGATCCCGCACACTGTAGAAATCACGAATCCCACCAGCTGCAGTTTGTCAAACTTCCACTGCACCGGCAGGAACTTCTTCAGTTCCTCCATCCACTTCAAAATTTGTGGATTCTTTGACGCCTCGTCTCCCGGCGCGTGCTGCATATACACCGGCGCGATAGACATCAGGCTGCCGGCTGGACTGTCCGACACCACGTCCACCAAATACTGCAGCATCTGCGCCGCCGACTTCTGGTCCGTCGCCGTCATATAAATGCCCGGCGACCCAATCGGCGAAAACACATGCACCGACGCAGTCGCCAAATACTGTCTGTAGGGTCCCGTTCTATAATTGTCAGGGACGCCCAACCTCTTGCCGCCAATCATGCGCGGCATGGTCTCCTGGGTCGGGTCGTAAAAATGAATGTTCGACTCGACCCTATCACGATACTCAGCCTGGCGAATGCTCTCCGCCAGCTCATTCGGGTCCCGCTCCGTACTGTGCGGGTAGGGTACCATAACTCGGTACTTGTTTTCCAGAATTGTCTGAGTGGCCTCCGTCCTCGCACCACTGGAGAACTTCTCTGCCGCCTCAGGCAAGTCTGGTTTGATTGGCATCTGAATCTGGACTTTGCGCAAACACTTTGGGGTGGTTTGGTATTTCGGAATCCCCTCTCTGTCCAGATTGTCACTGGGGTCGTCCCCATACTGTTGGGCGTAATATGTACTCGCCCTCAAAAATGCCAAATGGGCTATCATATACTCCAAATCGTTGCCCGCATACCCCAACCCGGGCCGGGCCTCGCTATACGCTTGCGCTGCCGTATAGCCAAACTCGTGTCTCTTCCGATTGCACTCGTGAGTTTCCAGCGGATGGTTAGCTGGCTGTCCGTCTGCCCTACGGGGCAACGCATCCCCGTACGTCCGAAACGTCTGTTTCAAATCATCCGCCAAATACGGACCGGGTTGGAAGAACAAGCAACGATGCTCGTCCCTCATGTTCCTAAATGGAGTGATGTCTACCATCGCCTCCATCTTATTAAGTTGGTCCGTATTCTTATTGACCGGCGCAAGCAGTCGCAAATACTCTTGTAGCACATAGTCGGGGTAGAGCGACAAGCTATCCTTCAAAGCTTGCCCTCTGTCTGACACCGACTTATACGGTAGCCGATGGAAGTAGTTGGTTAGCTTCTGAGTGACAAAGGTCTCCAAATTGTGGTGCAGCGGCACCGTGTACTTCAAAGGCTCAGGTTCCTTGGGCCACGAAAACATGTGCCTCATAATCGGCGTCATCATATAATTAGACTCCGCTTGTGCCCACTCAAAGTTCTCCATCATGGTAGGCGGCGGGTAATCCATAAGGGTTTCCCCGCCCCTATGAACTTCATTGATGGCCGCCGCCATCTCCGACTTTGTCGTCAGCCTCTTTTTTCGCCGCGCCTCAGCGCGGCGATGTGTATATATACAGATGACGATGTGTAGTCCGCGAACTTTTTTGTCCTGCCGAAGTAAAACACGTGACAGATGGCGTCAGGTAGAGTCGATGTCGCCGATTACGGATCCGATGAGATTTGCTGTTGCTAATTTCAAAATGAGTGTGGGTGTAACGTTTGAAGTTTGAAATTTTTCGACAAATTATCTCTATTTGCAATGTTACGGTGCTTACGGGGCATATCACGTGCTAAAGCACCGTAGTCTGCTGAATAGACGCCAACTGAGAGTATAAGAGCGCCGTTTTGAGAAACGCTGTGATGCGACAGCATGGCGTAGGCGGGAAAGCCGCCGGATCGCGCGCAAAAACGTGCGAGCCGACCGAGGTTCGATCCTCGGCGACCCTTTTGCTTTTTTGCTGCGCTTAATTCTGGTTTTGTCATTTACGTTTTGACGCCGAATAGCCAAACGACCATCGGCGTAGCGCCTTCTGGTTTCTCCGCGTCAGCAAAATTGTTTACATAACCTTAAATCTCTGTGTTCAATGCTACCGGTAGCGGGTTTCGTTGAAGACAATACCTACGCTCACACCACCACCCCGTCGATTGGCATCTTGTCACACGATGGCGTCGATAACACCCAGCGAAGTGTTGGCGTCCGTTTGCGTTGCTGAGTCATCGTCGTAGTCGCGTCTGGTTGCTCCAACAGTGGGCCAAGTTGTTTACCGAGCCTCAAAGCTCTGATAGTTGTATTCAGACGCTAGCAAGTTTCCATCTTTGGCAAGTTTTTTTGTTGGATGTGAGGATTTCACACAGCTAGAAACTTTAGATCAACGGCGTCGTATCATGCCGATAACATATAGCGAACGCGGCGATATCACTGATCACTTAGATCAGCTGTACAGACAACCGTATCGTGGTAATAGCTGCACTTGGTTTATAGCAGACTTTCTCAAGCTAATTTCTCCAGATGCGGCTAATGATGTGTATTAAGTTCACTATACTGTTCACCAAGATGTGACAGACACAATGTATAGGTTGAACTTTTTACACACACAGCTTGTTAGGCTGATACTCCTCTCGCCCCAGAGCTTCCTCTCCGAGGTCGAAACCTTCAGCCGTCTCATCGTTCGGCTGATCCAACATTTCCACCGGAACTGGCAGTGGCGGGAGTCCCGTCGCCTGCTCATCCGTCAACTTTGCTTTGCCCAGCGCGGTGAGTACTAGTGATGGCAACCCGAAACTGGGTAAGTACTTACCCAGTTGTACCCAGTTTATTTTAACTGGGTATACCCAGTTTTACTTGCCCAGTTTCATATTCGCAAAAATTAGCCGTACTCAGTTTTACTTACCCAGAAATTGCTAAAATAAACTGGGTACTCCGTTTTACCCAGTTTTAAAAACTGGGTAAAAACCGGGTAAATTTACTTTTACTTACCCAGTTTTATCGAAAACTGGGTATACTTACCTGTACTTACCCAGTTTCCAAATGTTGGAAATTGCCATCACTAGTGAGCACCTCCTCTGTCTGCGCTTCCAACCGCGCACGCTCGTACTCTGTCGGCGTCGCATATTCAGGGATGTATCTGGGCTCGTGAGACTCAGTAGGCTCCACGACCCACACACTTCCGTCTCCGTCCTCCGCCGACTGGCCGTCCATTTCGGACCGGCCTGCCCAATAGTAGAGTATTTTCCAATACCCCACTGTCGTCACAGTGTACCAAATCGAAAGATCCATTTCCAGGTCTCTAGGCTCCCACAGCCTGTGGAGCTGACCTGTCTCTTCCAACCATTCAACTCTATTGGTTGTAGAGAAATACGAGCGGCTCTTAGCATTTTCCACGAGCCGCACGTGGCATGGAAATACTTTGTTGTAGGCAGCGGCCAACACAGGATCTATCAGCCACTGCACTTGGTCCTGCTTATACCCAGTTCGATGGATCATCCTAACTGACAATGTGTCAGCTGACATTTACAGGGCTCACAAGGGACACAGACTATTTCTCTGCGAACCTAAGATCACACTTTTTGCACCCTTCGCAGAAGGCGCATGGACTTTTTTCGCCGCGCCTCAGCGCGGCGAGGTGTATATATACGGATGACAATGTCTGTCTGTCTGTGTGTCCGTCCGTCCGTCCGTCCGTCCGTCCGTCCGTCCGTGGCACCGAAGTAAGATATGTGACATATGTGGTCAAGTAGAGTCAAGGTCGCTGAGTACGGATCCGTTGTCCGTTTCTGTTGCTAATTTCGCATTTTCGAGATATTCACAATTAAAATTCAAAAATGTCGAAAATCAACTTTTTCACCAGATGAGCTAACCGCGAAATTTCTTCAGAAATGGAAAGAGCACGGACCGCTGATAATTTGTTACCCAAAAGAAATTTTTTGTAAATGTGGAATTTGATAGAAATACGCAATTGTTTGTCGAAATTTCATAAATTGACAAAAATAGAACGTCATTTATTGACGAATGTGAATGCAGAAACTGAAACGTCGTGAGCCAATAAGAATTTGTGACATAGTTTTTCAGTTTTGAAAAATTGCAATTTGGAGATATTCACAATTAAAATATGAAAATGTCGAAAATCGTCTTTTTTGCCTGATGAGCTAGCGGCGAAATTTCTTCAGAAGTGGAAAGAGTGTAGGGCGTGGACAATTTGTAACACAAAAGAATTTTTTTTCAAATGTGGAATTTCATAGAAATACGCAATTATTTGTCAAAATTTCATCAATTGACAAAAATAGAACGTCATTTATTGACGAATGTGAATGCAG
The DNA here is from genome assembly GCA_030248115.1 of Linhomoeus sp. GSCO2_2. NCBI lineage: Eukaryota > Metazoa > Nematoda > Chromadorea > Monhysterida > Linhomoeidae > Linhomoeus > Linhomoeus sp. GSCO2_2. The sequence goes on along the minus strand of JASAMZ010001461.1, from coordinate 5,240 downwards.
AAATTGAAAGGCCGTAAGCTAATAAGCATTTGTGACATGGTTCTACAGTTTTGAAATATTGCAATTTAGAGATATTTACAATTAAAATGTAAAAATGTCGAAAACCGACTCTGTCGCCTGATGGACTAGCGGCGAAATTTCTTCAGAAATGGAAAGAGCATAGACCGCAGATAATTTGTAACACAAACAAAATTGTTTGCAATTGTGGAATTGTATAGAAATACGCCATAATTTGCCAAAATTCTATAAATTGACAAAAGCGTCATAACGCGAAATACGCAACCAAACGAAATTCCTGGTGAAGAACGACTGCACCAAACAGTTGGCAAGTTTTTTGCTCGATGTGCCGTATTCCCACAGGTATAAAACTTCAGATCAACGGCGTCGTATCATGCCGATGCCATATAGCAAACGCGGCGATATCACTGAGCTTTAGATCAGTTGTACAGACAACCGTATCGTGGTAATAGCTGCATTTTGATAGTGGTACACGTTTTCAAGATACCTTCTCTAGATGCGGCTAATTATGCGAATGAAACTCACTATACTCTTCACCAAGATTTGACAGACACAAAGTATGGGTTGAACTTTTTACACACACAGCTTGTTTCGCCGCGCCTCAGCGCGGCGAGGTGTATAAAAACGGATGACAATGTCTGTGTGTCCGTCCGTGGCACCGAAGTAAAATATGTGACATATGTGGTCAAGTAGAGTCGAGGTCGCTGAATACGGATCCGATGTCCGTTTCTGTTGCTAATTTCGCATTTTCGAGATATTCGCAGTTAAAATTCGAAAATGTCGAAAATCAACTTTTTCACCTGATGAGCTAGCCGCGAAATTTCTTCAGAAATGGAAAGAGCACGGACCGCTGATAATTTGTAACACGAAAGAAATTTTTTGACAGTGTGAAATTTGATAGAAATACGAAATTGTTTGTCGAAATTTCATAAATTGACAAAAATAGAACGTAATTTATTGACGAATGTGAATGCAGAAATTGAAAGGCCGCAAGCCAGTAAGAATTTGTGACATAGTTTTTCAGTTTTGAAAAATTGCAATTTGGAGATATTTACAATTAAAATATGAAAATATCGAAAATCGACTTTTTCGCCTGATGGGCTAGCGGCAAAATTTCTTCAGAAATGGAAAGAACATAGGCCGTGGACAATTTGTAACACAAAAGAAATTTTTTTCATATGCGGAATTTCATAGAAATACGCAATTACTTGTCAAAATTTCATAAATTGACAAAAATAGAACGTCATTTATTGACGAATATGAATGCAGAAATTGAAAGGTCGTAAGCCAGTGAGAATTTGTGACATGGTTCTACAGTTTTGAAACACTGCAATTTAGAGATATTTACAATTAAAATATAAAAAAATGTCGAAAATCGATTTTGTCGCCTGATGGACTAGCGGCGAAATTTCTTCAGAAATCGAAAGAGCATAGACCGCGGATAATTTGTAACACAAAACAAATTGTTTGCAATTGTGGAATTTTATAGAAATACGCCACAATTTGCCAAAATTCTACAAATTGTCAAAAGCGTCATAACGCAGAAATGCGTACACCAAACGAAATTCCTGGTAGAGAACGACTGCACCAAACAGTTGGCAAGTTTTTTGTTCGATTTGGCGTGTTCCCACAGGTATAAAACTTCAGATGAACGGCGTCGTATCATGCCGATACCATATAGCGAACGCGGCGATATCACTGAGCTTTAGATCAGTTGTACAGACAACCGTATCGTGGTAATAGCTGCATTTGAATTGTGGTACACGTTTTCAAGATACCTTCGCTAGATGCTGCTTAATATGCGAATGAAATTCACTATACTGTTCACCAAGGTTTGACAGACACAAAGTATAGGTTGAACTTTTTACACACACAGCTTGTTCTCTTTGATTATCTTTGATAGTGTGTCTGACACCCTTGATGCTGATAACCCTTGATAGTGTGTCTGGCGCCCTTGATGTCGGTGATCTAACACAGATTATGTCTGTGTCCCTTAGGATAGCAAGGCAGATTTATGTGATTTGAAAAGTGTCAGTATAGATGTCACGAATATCACAAGGCCGCACGGGATCAAAAGTTCGTGCGCCTTCTTACCGTCCTAAGATGAACCCTTTGCAGCCCGAATGTGGTCGATGACACAACGAACTGGATACAGACAGGTAGCCAACAAGGACCAGCGCCCCTGGCTGTCCATCATTCGCAGGAAGACCTGCAAGGTATGGGCTTTCCACCCATTCTGAAACCTGTGGTTGGTACCCGCCTGTTCAGCGCTAACTATCATCTCTTCCGTCACTCTGGCCACGTACTGATGCCAGTGGTGGCGGAAAGTCTGGTAAATTTCCCGCTCGTCGGCTCCCTTGAGCCGTCGATGAGCTCTGGCTCTCTCTCTATTATCGGCAGGTGGCACAAACACCGCCCTGCCTCTTTGACTCATGAGCTCTGCCACATACTCCTTCCAAGGCAGTGCCGTGGCGTCAGTAATATCACTGACCCGTCTTTGAAACTCTGTCACGGTCAACACGTCTTTGTCCTGGTCGATATTGTACACGACCAGAGCTGGATCAAAAGTCAAATGGTATTCGCCGGCCAGACGCAACGGTGCTGGGAACTCGTCTGCGGCGCCCGTCGGCCACAATCGCAACGCTTCAGGCCACGGTACGTTCAGTCTGTAATTTCCCGCGCCTTCTTGGAAGCTGACCGTCACTTTACGGCCAGTTTCGCAGATGTAAGCCCAATGCGAGTTCTGCGACTCCATTGGTTTACGGTCTGCGATCGTATCGACGTCATCGTCGTCGTCGTCTGCAATTTCCATTTTGATATTCTTATCCGGCACCACCGGATCTGGGCGAAACACCGCGTGGCGCGGAATCAGCTCAAACGCCTGTTCAGCCGGCGTCTGCTGGGGTTCCACGCCACCTTCCAGCACATCTATAGACGGGGAGTACACTTCCTCACCCGTATACCCTTGTTGGGCAGTTTGTACGGCCGGCGCCACTTCTACTTGCGCCGCCGGCGGCGCCTTCTGAACAAAAGCCGGCGCACCAAACTGCTTTTCTCCGTACGAATCATCGGCGCCTGTTTAATCTACTTCGATAGGCTGCCTCTCTGCGGCGTGCCCTACAGGCGCCACCAAAGCAGAAGCACCTTCTTCCTCTTGGTCGCCGTTAGACTCTTCTTCCCCGACGTGCATTTGCTGCGCCGCCAGTTCTGAATCGTCATCTTCCTCGTCACTAGAACTTTGCAATATGTCATCTTGTTCTTCAGCAGAGTGCCCTACAGGCGCCTCCGCTTCTTCCATCTGTTCCTCACGGCTCGTATCAGCCGTCGTTAGAGCCTCCCGACTCTCTTCCTCCAGGCCATGTGCCTGCGAGTGCAAATAAGTTGGCGGCAATTCAAAAGGCTGCGGTTTCCGCACCCGTTTTGCCGCACTCTTCATCCGCCGCGGAATTTCACGCGGAGTCTGAAACTCGTTCATTCTGTCAACCTCGGCCTCGCCGAACAAATTCGTAGTCGACATCGACAAGGCATCATGTATTGGCCTCGCCGACGCCGTCGGCATGTCTTCACCCTCATCAGAAGGATAGCGACTAGGCGGCATCTTAGGTAGCGGCGATCTGTCCTTTTGCGGGGACCTGAACCTTCAATAACTGAAACTCGCTGAATCACTCACTGAATTACTGAATCGAAACTCCCATGGGTGCCATAATTGAAACTGGAACTGAAATTGAAACTCAGCCAACACCATAGTGTTCAGATATTCACAACAAATTGATTGAAATAATTAAAGCATAGTGGATTATGCATAGTGGATAAAGCAGCGATTTCTAAGCTTGGGGTGGTATCCTTGCATATGTACGCTTAAATATAAACAAAATATCTACCTATGTTAAAAAATTAGGCTAGAATTTTATGAAAATCTGCTGAAATTCGATCAAAATTGACAGTCAAACAACTGAAACTACTCTGTGAGTTTCAGTTTCAGTTTCAGTTACGAAATCCGCGCGAGTTTCGATTCAGTGTTAGTTTCAGTTAACTGATTTTAACTGAAACTAAAACTAGTGTAAGTTTCTACTGGCCGCCCTGGCTTATCGCATATGGCGCACGTTCTCCATCCTACCTAATCGTTCAGCGTTGACTACGGACTGCCGCTCGAGTGCATCCTACTTTCTTGTTTGGCCAACGTCTCAGCACAACAGCAGCATCTCATCCGAAATCTGACTGCCCATCTGACGGCCGTTGGAGAGTGTCTGGCGCCCTCTTCCTTGTCCCAGTGGAACTGGCGGCGACACCAGCTAACAGTGCGCCATCTCAAGGCAATAACCAACGACGAACAGCGAGGTTTCTGGCTGCGCGAGGGCCTGCCGGCGTATCGGGCAGACAGCTGCGTTCGCGCCATGCGTCGCTGCCCCCTCTTCAACTTGGAGCTGCTTCTCGCGCGGAGAAGACTGCTAGTTGTTCAACATACTATTTGAAGTCGTACTGGCTGCAGTAGATGTGCGACTTGATGGCAGAAGTCGTGTTCGTTGTGCGTTTCTGTCGTGACGTCAAGACGCACAATTCCTGAAGCACAACGCATAGGCTCATTCACATCAGTTTTCGAAGTTCGAACAGAATGCTAAGCGTGTATGTACCTTAGGGAGTGGAGCTCTGGCGGGATCAGTGCATGGGACGGTGTAGCAGGGTACGTTTTATAGTCAGTGTTTCTAAAGCATGCGTCAGTGTGTCGAACAATGTGTATCAGTGCTTCCTTAAGAATGTGTCAGTGTTTCTGGAAGTGTCATTGTTAAATGTGAGCAAGCCTGCAATTCTTGTGTTTGGTTTAGTGTTTCAGTGCCCAGCAGAATCAATTTTGTATTTGAGAGCTTTCCACTTGTCTCTTGCCTTTATCGCCCATTCCATCACATCCTTTCTGGGTGACATTCTACTGATCTTAATGCAACTCTTTGGACAGTGTTCTATGAAAAGCCCAGTCAAGCATCTAATCCGACTAAGCGCGACATAAATCTGCGCCGACTGAAATATCTCGTCTCCAATGTGGACAGCAGCTGACGAAAGGCTCATTCCTTGCGATTTGTGAATTGTCACAGCCCAAGCCGGTATGAGGGGGAACTGAGTTCTAGCAATGAATCTGCCAAAGTGATTGTACTCCGTCTCGATTCTTTCGATTGGAATGTAGCCATCTTCCTCTTGGAGTTCACTGCCAATATCTGGATTGTCAAATT